>CAUYON010176171.1:0-24823 GCA_963573935.1 Arctocebus calabarensis
AGCTGTTTTCTTCGGGATCATGGGGGCTTCAGGGGGTCCCGGGGGGACAGAGATGTGAGGCATTATCTAAAATTGGGAATGTCACAAAGGACAGAGAAAGGTGCCATCCAGCGCTCCAGCAGCGAATTGGGGATCAGCTGGTCTTTCGCTGCCGGGCATCACCGCCACCGCGACAGCTGGAAAGGTACTGCTGCCGCCATTTTGGAAGCGGGCGCTACGGGGGAGCACACCCGGCTATTTTTTTGTTTCAGTTGTCATTGTTGTTTAACAGGCCCGGGCTGGATTCAAACCTACCAGCCTCAATGTTTGTGGCCGGTGCCCTAACCATTGAGCTATGAGCACCAAGCCTCTTCACGCTTTTTCATTTTTTTCACTGTAAATGGGTAATTTTAAAGGATTTGTCTTCAAACTTACTGATTCTTTCTTCTGCTTGATAGAGCAGCAGAAGTCTGCTGTTAAAGCTCCCTATTGAATTTTTCAGTTTAGTCACTGTGCTCTTCAGTTCTAGAATTTCTGTTCAGCTCTTTCTTATTGTTTTTATTTCTTTGTTAAACTTCTCATTTTATTCAGGTGTTATTTTCTGATTTTGTTTAGTTTTCTGCATTTCATTTCAGGTCCCTGAGCTTCTTTAAGAAATTATTTTGGAATTCTTTTTGAGCCAGTTTATAGATTTCCATTTCTTTAGAATTGGTTACTGAGAAGTATGTGTGTATATGTGTTTTGTGTGTGTGTATGGTTTCATATTTTATCCAATATTCTTTACTGACATTTTCTTCTTTAATTCAATGAACCTCATGACTTTTCTCATCTTCTCACTTCTTTCTTTCCTTATGAGAAACAAAAAGAAAACTCCACAACTCTAATATTGTAATTCCCAGTGGAAATTTTACCAGTAACCAGACCCATTTTTTTGGCACTAACTAGGTAGTCTCCTTGCCTCTTCCATTCCACCTACCTTAACTCTAACATCCAGATCAAGCTGACTTTTTATGTTCTTCTATGGGGTATGTGAAATGAAGATAGAGGCTGTGTACAATTTCTGATCCTACCTAACACCAACTTTGTTAGTAGTTAGTAACTCTGTAGTAAGTTTCTTAGTATTGCTTAGTATTTCCAATGCTCTTTTTCTTTTCTTCTCCTCATTGAAATTAATTGTAGAACTTGAAGGTGTTGACCTTATGTGACCACCAATAAGTCATCAGTTTTACAACTGAGACTTTTCTGTGGTTTAGGGGGACTCCTCACACATCTCCTCTAAACCTTATTTTAGAAAAGGGGACTATGGGGATATTCTGGTTATAACACTTCCCACACAGATATACCCTTTCTAGAGGCTACCAATGTACTATATCTAGAAACCTCAGACCAATCTGAGAAACTCCTCATCCAACAGTCGGCCCAGGTTTCAAGGGTTTTTGTAGGTCAGATTATGGCATAATTTCCATTCACTTTTTGGACTGTTCGGGCTTAAACAAAATCACTAATAAATATCAGATCATCTTGTGTTGTCTTCACTTTCCCAATTGCTCTAATCCTGCACTTATAGGAAATAAGCCAGTGTTTCCTGATCTAGGACAAATACTCCCAAGTTAATCTGAGAAGCCAGAATCCCTTAGTAGACTTTTCACTGAAGAAAGTTCAGGAACCAAGAAAATAAATGCCCCAATTAGTTGTTGGTAGCAATTGAATGACAGGAAGAATACTGAAATAAAGTATATCATTACATATAGATAATTTTTGCATAAATTCATGTTCAGAAGACTTGGGAAATGGATATTTTTATTTAATTATTGCTTAAATAAAATATTAAATATTACTTAAATATTTAAGCTACTTAAAATGTAGCTTTTTAGTTAGAATACTGACTTGGCTACAGTAACCATGAGACTCAAAATAGCACTGGCTTTAAAAACATGCATTTTATTTCTCTCCAACATAGAAGTACAGGTTAGTGATCCAGGCTGGTAAATTAGCCTCACAATATTGAGGCAGCTTTTTTAGTTGTTGCTCTTTCATCCTCCAGAACTGATATCAATCTGTAATCCATACTGGCTGGTTTAGTTCCCATCACCACACCAGCTTCCCAGCCAAAAGAAAGAGCACAGGGGATGGGATAGCACAGGCTTTCCTTTTAAGAGCATAGTGAACAGTGCCACATAGCACCTCCACCCACAGTGCACTGGACAAAACCAAGTCCATTGTTATACCTATCTTCAAGGAAGAGTACAAAATAATATGTTCTTGTGAAAAGAAAATGAGTATTGGAGGGCAATTATCCATTCTACCATAGCACAGCCTACTTCCCAATGATTAGAATATAATATCTATAATGAATATAGAGTATAGTTCTGTAATTAACTTACAATCCCTTCTTGCTAAGATTTTTGAAACTATAGTATGATTTCAAATAGATTTTCTTAATCTTCTTATGGGGCCCACAAGTTTTATACTCAACATTGGTCTGTAAAGATAGTCATTTCCTTACATAAGCTTTACATACTTTTATACCAAATGCAGAAACTTTTTAGGATCAGAGCTTAAAATTTCTAAACTTTCAAATTTAAGACTCTTCATCAACTGCATTTCTATAGATGTTGATAATCCTGATTTGTATTTAAGAGAGCCACACAATGTATGAACTTGAAGGAGATGATTTGGAGAGTTGGAAATATTCTGCAGTTTAAGTCAGATTTCTCTGTATCAGCTCAACATTTTACAAATTGCCAGATCTTAAAGTTACTTTACTTTCTATGGTATGTATTTTTGGTTTTAAGTAGAAGAAGGGGAAGTAGGAATATCTCCTTGTAAGGTTATATAATGATTAAATGATCCACTGCATAATAAATGTCTAGGAGAGGGCCTACCTACTATATAGCAAATGCTCAATTAATACTAATTTGTATTGCTTGAATTCCTTAGGTACTTCATAAAATTATTGCCATAGCCCTCCATCTAGAAATGATTTCCCCCACCCCACTGCTCTGAATCATGAGAAGTTGAAGACATCCCTGATATTTTGGTAACTCAAGCATCATGATAAAGTGGTGTACTACCTGAAGAATTTTTTTCCAAGAGTGTAGAAGTCATTTGCTTTTGAAACTAAACCTTACCATCCCTCACAGTTCCCCCACCAATGTTACAGAGATGGATTTTTCTATTTAATTTTTCATAAAGTAATGGTTTGCTATTTAGTTGTTTCATGCTGACCATGAATGAACTTAATGTGCTTAAGGCCAGATAAGCCTTATTTATCAATTTATGGCATTTCTAACCCACGCCCCCTACCCTCAAAAACAATTCAGGTAGCTTATAAAGATTCATTTAGTATACTATATTTCTTTAAAGAAATATAAGACAAAATTAGAAAAATGAAATAAATGAAAAACAAAGAATGGAGCATAAAGGAGGCCAGTCATGAAGTGAATGACCAAACGCACACGCCAGAGAACACAGACTCCTCACTGTGCCATCCAACTAGACAGGGCGCTTTATAGCCCACTTTGCTAGGGCTGCCATAACAAAGCATCACAAACTAGGCAGCTTAAACACTAGAAATTGGTCATGTCACCGTTCCGGAGGCTGGAAGTCTGCAATCAAGGTGTTGGCACAGTTGGTTCCTGCCTGAACCTCTGAGAGAAGGATCTGTCCCAAACTTCTGCCCTGGGCTTGTAGACAACATCTTTTATGTCCCCACATCTCCTTTTCTTCTAAGGACCCCAGTGGTATTATATTAAAGTCCACCCTAATGACCTCACTTTAACATGATTACTTCTGTAATGTCTGTGTCTCCAAATAAGGTCACCTCCAAGGTACTGGAGGCTAGCGATCCAACAGATACTACATAGGGAGACACAATTCGATTCACAGCATTGACTAAGCACACTCAGAGCTTGTTGTTTGTTCTATTTTGTGTGTTTTTAAACATTTTTTTCAAAATTTTTCGTTAGGACTTGATAAGATATTAGGATAATCACTTAAACATTAATTATCTAATAGAGGACCAGAGAGAGGACTGGTAATATGAGCTTTGGGATGACTAGGATTCTGCTAAAAGCAGCTTGTTGCCCCTTGGACTGATTGTACTCAAAGAGCCACTGGTAGTGGAGGTAAAGTGGAGGTCTTTTCAGCTCTCTTGTTCTACAGCTCTTCAGTCCTCATAACTAAGTAATACTTTCTTCCACAGTGTTCCAGAGCACTCTATGGAGTTCATGATTATTTCTGTGTTTTGGTAGTTTTCATAGCAGTTTTGTTGAGTTCAATAATCTATCAAAATATGTATAGAATTTGTGTAAATGCCTTTCACAACCCCAAAGAAAATGACTCAAGAATCTGTCTGGAAATCTAATAGGGAGAAAAGTATTTTTACCTTTTGTAATTTTTAAATGAGAGTAATAAGACACCACAACCTAACCTGCACGTTTCTTAAGAGAGCAAGAGGTGTGATCAACATTTTAGAGAAAGGAGGTATCCAAGGTCATTTCCTTTCTTGTTTTCAGGAGAGGGAACAGCGCCCAGAAAGAAGAAGTCTTCTGACTCCCAATCCAATATTCTGTTTATTATGCTTTTTAAACATATATATGTATATATTTCTTTTTTCTTGTTCAGACCTAAAATGAACTGCTTCAAATACCATCTATCAGGAGATGTGAGAACATAGTACGTGTGTCTCATAATTCATAACCATATATTCCATAATATCCCCTAACAGAGTCAAGAAGAGCAGCTTCTACTCAGACCAGTATTTCTGCAGAACAGTGTGTGAATGTTCACATCATATGCAATAACTAAGAATCATGTATAAGTTCAGGTTACCTTGTGGGTCAGATTTTGCCTCCACAATGAACTACTAAAAATTTCCAGTTTTGAGAGTCTTCAGTACTTTTTAGATTTCAGGATTAAGGATAAGAGTTTGTTGGCTTTGCTTCCTCTAGAAGTGAAATTCTGAAGCTTGGTTTTGCAGAAACACTGTGTGAGGCGTCCCAGCCCAGAAGAATCAGATTCTTTGGTGTGTGGCCTGGGAATTGGAATTTTTGACGAACAACCCAGATGACAGTGATGCAGAGGGCTGGGAAAACACTGCAAGAAGCACTGCCTACAGCTTGGTGCCACAACAGAGGAAACAGGTGGGAACCTCCACTGGACTATTTTTATCACATGCCTCTCCCTTTGACATTAGTTTGACCCCTGCAGCCAAGTTTCACAGAATTTTCCACGACATTTTGACAGAAGGTTGGTGTCCAAAGGGCATGACTATGTGAAGAATCAAAGGGACAGGAGAGCAAAAGCAGAAAGAGGGGAGGGAGAACTGCTATTCTCAACTGAAGCTACAGTCTGCCATTAGATTATGTCTCATGAACTCCTTCTCTACGTACTGAGTACACACAGTGCGTCAGACTTTGGGACAGGCACTCGTCCAACCACAGTATAGTTCTATACCAACTAGTGTTCCTTTTTTTTTTTTTGGTAATTCTCCTTGTTTCTCCCCATACCTCTCTGCATTATTTCTTTTCTTGTTCTTTTTTTTTTTTTTTTCTTTTTTCCTTGAGGGGTGGGCACTAGCTACCGAAGATTCTTAGCCCTTCTAGGCTGTAGCTCCATCTACTGGAATACAAGGAAATTAGCTAGTTTCCTCCTGTTCTTTAATATAGAGGATCCTTTGTGTGTAATGAATCAGAGTTTCCTGTTCAACAATGTCATTTGTACTAGTGGAAGATATTTGTATGTTAGCTGTAGGTAAGCATATGTGAGCAGTATCTGTGCCAGCCCATCGCAGGGCATTGGACTAATCCGCCAGGTTGAGAAGGCTTTAGAGTTAGATAGGTCAACACCCAGTGAAATTTCCCTAATATAGCCTGTGCTTGCGGGAGATGAACTGACCTTCTTTACAAGAGCCTTCTGCCCAGGTGGGCTCCTGAGAAGAGCCCCGAAGTGACTCTCACTGGTTTGGGCCTTAGCTGTAGGTAATGAATTAGACACAGACGCTCAGAATACCACCAAAAGCTTTTTCTGGTATCCCAAGGTTCTTTTGCAGACTACTCATGTGCCATCTCCTATTCATTTCTCTACCGCACCCGTCTCTCCCTAGTCCACTCTTTTGCTGTACTCACCCAACCTCACGCTCACACCCCCCCTTTTCTGGGCATCTTTTTCTCAAGATTTCTCCCTCTGGTTCGGTTGGTATATGGAAGTTTGGTTACCTTAGGAGAGGTTTCTATGTTAATGTCTCTGTTTGGGAGACCCTCTGTAGGCAAGTGTGCTTCCCTGTGGGAGAGAGGAGGGGTGAGAAGGTAGTGTGTATGTTTAGATATTTCAGTGTTCATATGTGGGAACATGACAGAGGCTATTTTTAGCCTATCTGGCTTCTATGGAGATGGAGACTTTGCATAATGGAGGGGAGGAAAGAGGGTGAGGACAGAGTGAACATTTGTGGAAGTGAGAATGAGCCTGATTTGTAAGGTGGCCTATGGGAAAACCAGTGTTAGGGAAGCACCCTCCCCAATGTCAGGTCCATGGGCGCAAAGACTTCACCTGCTTTGCTTCTGGCATCTGCTTGGGGGCTTCAATGGGGTTTGACCCACAGCAAGCATGTGGGAATGAATGAGTATTTTGTTGTGATGGTGACTGTTACATAAAAATGCTACCCTACAAGCACCTGGAAGATTGTATAAGTTGTGGAGTGTTTAAGAACATCTGTGATGCCACAGTAGGCAACAAAGTAGGGAGGAGTCAAAGTTGGCCTTGAAGGTCAGACAGAATGGTTTGAGATGGAAGAGGCTATTGCAGCAATTCCGGCTGCAGGGAGGGGACCTTCAGGACTCTTTACAAATGTTGCATTGGCAATCCCAGCTCAGCTCCTTACTAACTGGGTGACCTGGTGCAAGCTTCCCTTCTCATATCCCTGGATTCTTCCCCTACATGACCTACAAAGGATAAGGCTCCTGAGCACTCCGACCGGAGATGCCTTCTCTTCTCTGTGTGTATTTCCACCTCCAGACCAACAGTTCTCAATACCATGTATATGTGGATAGTCCTATATGTTTACCGGTAGCCAGATCCCTCGTCCAGATTCATGTATTCACTGACCTCTTCTAATTGATCTCTACTTTTTCTTTAATGCAGATTATTGTGAGGGTACAAACAATTAGGTTACAATGTTTGCATTTGTTAGGTAAAGTCCCTATTGTAGTTGTGGCCTGCACCCAAGACATGTGTGTAAGACATCTGCCCTTACATTGTGCCCATTAAGTGCAAGCACACCAATCCCCTCGTTGACCTCTTCTACTTGACCCCTGCTTTTGGCTGCCTGGTCATCTTTCTTTTCACATGGCCAAGATGGAACTCTTGATTACATGTCCCATTTCTCTTTCTCAAAACCTATTTCTTCTCTAGTCTTCCGAACTCAGTTATTGGCACTGCTGCGCACCCAGATCCTTAAACGAAGAGCCTCTTTCTAGCTCCTGCCTTCTTCTTCTTCTGTTCCTCCACATCCCCCAGCCACTCACAAAGACTCCACCCCCGTCCCATGGTATCCACCCCCACTCACCATGGTACAGGCCCCCGTCCCATGGTATCCACCCCCACTCACCATATCCTGCCACCACTGCTGCAGCAGCTGCCCATCTGGCCTCCCAGCCTCCTCCCTTACACCCTTACATGCCCTTTGGCCACCCTGAAGCCAAAGGGCTATTTAGAACTTTAACTTAGACACAGTTATTTGCCGCTCAAATTTCACACTAGTCAGCCTGCCCACTGCATAAGAAAAAACTCCCAGCTCCTTGCCACAGTGTGGAGCAATCCCCAGCCTCACTCCTAAGCCCCCTACCCCGCTTTGCTGAAGCCCCCGCCTGTCTTTCTGTCTCTCAATCACACCAGCTCCTTCCTGTCTGGAGGCCTTGGCTCTCTCGCTCAGTCTTTCTCAGGGTCAAACCCTTTCCTATCCCTTATATCTCAGCTTAAAGGTCACCTTGCTCAAGATGCCTTCAGGAATTGTTCTCCCTAGGCTCAGCACCTGTGGCTCAACAGGCTAAGGCTCCAGCCACGTACACCTGAGCTGGCGGGTTCTAATCCAGCCCAGGCCTGCCAAAGAACAATGGTGGCTGCAACCAAAAAATGGCCGGACGTTGTGGTGGGCACCTGTAGTCCCAGCTACTTGGGAGGTAGAGGCAGGAGACTCGCTTGAGCCCAGGAATTGGAGGTTGCTGTGAGCTGTGATGCCACAGCACTCTATCCAGGGTGACAGCCTGAGGCTCTGTCTCAAAAAAAAAAAGAATTACTGTACCTAAAGTGAGCCAACCACCTATTACTCTCTTACCAGATCTGTTGTTTACTTCACAGTCCTCTTCATAGTCTGTAATGATTTTATTTGTTGACTTGGTTTTCCAATTGTGATTGTAAGTTCCACAAAAGCCAGGAGCCTGTCTTCTGTGTCACTGAATCCGAAGCTTCTAGAAAAGCAACTGACACACAGCAAATACTCAGATTAGCCTCCACAAGCCTCATTTTCTTATTCTGTGACTTAAGGATAAAGATACAACATACCTCATAGGGGAGTCATGAGGATTAAATGGGAAAATACAAAGACTCAGTAAATGTCAGCTAATATTATTACTATATGGTTACTTTGCGTTAATACCATCTACTTATGACTAATGTTACTACTGTTCTACCACAGTACTAACACTACTATCATGATTATTTTGGTAGTGAATTTTAACTACCTGATAAGGGTTGCTGAAAAGAATAATGACAATACCACTGCCAGAATAGTATTTTTCTTTTCAATATTATTGTTCTTTTTGACACCCCTTATGACATAGTTAAAATTAACTATAAATTATAGACAAGGGAATGAAGACCAGAAATATAAACAGCATACTCACAATTACTTAGCTGGCATAAGAATCGTAAGAGTAAAGAGTTACGAATTAAGTACATATCTTAAGCCTGAATAATTGAAGGAAATGTGTTGCCAATAGCATCAATAAGGTTTTTGGACAGAGGTGGCTCCACAAAAGTGAACTTGTGCTGAATGGATAGCTGGATATTCAAGGCAAGATGCCTCGTGAACTTTTGGACACACAGAACTTTGACTCCAATGAAAGGTCAGCAAGGAGAGAGTTGAGCATCAAAACACAATCTGCTCACAATCCCACACATATCTGGATACCCAGAAAAATGTACAGATTGTCTGTTAGCAGAAACACACACACTCATTGAAACTAAAAGATACTGCAGGGTCCTCAAATAGGCGTCACCCTCTCTCTAATTTCCCACCTTTCTTAGCCCCTTTCTCTCCCCCGCCCCCCACACACACTGACAATTCCTTCAATCTTTTCTATTCCTAGACTGTACCTGCAGGGACCCACATCCATGGTGCTCGCTATGAGGTCCTTAAGGATGCAATTAACTTCAGGACCTTAAAGCCAGTCTTCACCAGTGGACCTAAGATCAGGCCCAGGTGTTGTGAATTTTTCAGAATAGAACAACCAAAACCACCACAAAAAAACTTTCTCTCTTATATTGCTGTCTCTAAAAAGGTGAAATATTTATAGCACTTACATCCCAGGTGCTATTCTAAGCACTTTACATATATTAATTAATTTCTTGTTTATTTCAACCCTATTTGAAATGGAAACACAGAGTAGTTAAGATGCTTGCCGCATGTCACGGGACAGTTGTGCTTTGATGGGTTAGAAAACAAGCAGACTCGGAGAAATGGGGATGAAACCCTGTAAGGAGATGGTGGTGAGAGGAGAGAACACTCACAATCTAAGATCCCAAATGGGAAATAATCCCCTGGGATCTAAAACTCTTAGGTCACTTTAAAATATACAACATGCTAAGTCGTGGAAGAAGCCCAAATGCCCATCGACCCAGGAATGGACTATATGCTCTCTTATCCCTCCCTGAACCAGCTCTGCTTTGCACGTTGTTTCCATTTGTAAATGCCTGAAAATCAGCATTTAATTTTCTGTCGGTGGAAGGCTGAGTTCTGGAATGACTCCACTGCTGACTTTCATGGGCAGCCTGGAATTCCCAAAGCCAACAGTGTTGGAAAGGGAGGAGAAGGGAAGCAGGTACCTCTGGGATGTGAGATGCTCCCTCCATGGTTTAATCTTGAAAATGGGAGCAGAAATGTAAGATCCCAGATTGGACAGGACTTTAAGGATTATCATTTATATATCAAATTGCATTGAATAAATAGGTTGGAGATGAAGGGATGTTGCTGATGAGAGAGTTGTGGTTGGCTGTTGGGAGGCTCAATCTCTGCAGTTGTGTCCTCTTCCCATCATTCCCTGTACCACGGGGATCATGGCCTTATCAGCAAAGGGTGATTAATAGCAAATACTGTCGTAGATTTGTCTGAGAATTAAATAATATGACTCAAAAAAGGACTTCTCTCAGTGTCTGTTACAGATTAAACCTTTGAAACATTTTAACAATAGTTCTTTTTGAAAATATTGAAAAATTAATATAAAATTAAGTAAAGAGGATAGTTGAGTGTGTTGATGTGCATGTGCATGTGTGTGTAAAAGTAGCCCAGTAATCTAACCTACACATACCTTCACACACACAAGCACGCATGCAGGATCAGAACCTTAAAGGTGTTTATTTCAAGAAGTGGGATTTATGAGTCATTCTTTGTAATTTTGCATATTATCAAAATTTTCTATGAGAAACATAGGTTACTTTTAGTAGCAGGAAAAACAAATTAATACATTAGCAGTTTCACGATATAACAGTTCTCATACAGACTAATAGTAAACACTGAACGGATGTTTGTGCAGTGAATGGATGAATAACGAATGAGAGCAGGTGATTTCTATGTCCTGAAGTAAACCTGATAATCTTCCCCAAGCATGACCTTTGGTGCTCACAGACTTTCAGAGACTCATGTGAAGCCAAGAAAAGGAGTCCAGGCTCTTCTGAGAACGGCGCACAATGTTCCACACGACCCTGTTGAAAAGAACCTGTGTTTTTCTCCTAGCCACTTTGTTTTGTCCCCCACATGCTACTAACTAAACTACTCACCACTCCCACACACAAATCACCTCTGTCAGCTTGATTAATTCTTTCTGTCACTCAGACTCTCTTACCATCATCTGCCCAAGCTTTAAGTCAGCTTTAAGGTCCTTTGCCCAAATCTAAAACACAATTAATTCCATTCTTTGTAGAGTTCTTATAGAAATGTATTTGAACATTTTAATGGCACTTGTCATATCCCGTCCATATGATTTTTTGTTTCATTTGCTAACAAGTAAAAACGTATATATATTTAACCATATTATTTTTGCCTTTATATTCCAAAGCACAAAATGTTTTTTTTTTCTTTAACCTGTTAGAAAAGAGGATAAAAGTTTTCCTTGCTTTTTGTACGTGGTATCTTCTTTACAGTATTTTATTTTGTTTTGTAAAAAGCTAGTGAAAAATCTCAAAAGTAAAAATGGGTATATAAATAAAAACCATGTCTTCCCTTCTTCCCCAGCACCAGAAGCGACCACTTGTACCAAGTGAGATGCTACAGTCACTCTACTTACACTTTGCTTCTTAAGTTAAACATATTTGGGAGATTGTTCCTTGTCAGTAGGCTTGCATTTTTATGATTGCATAGTATTTCATTATAAAACTGTACCATAATATAGTTAACTAAAGTTTATCATTGGCGGTTATTTATACTGTTTATACTTCTTTGCAATTATAATGTGACAATAAATAACCCTCTTTATACGTATGTCATTTCACACATATGAAAATATATCTATAGGATAAATTCCAAAATTTGGCATCGTATGCACTTTGAATTTTTACAAGAACTTCAGAATCAGTTTCTTTAATTTCCAAACTACTTTTTTTCTGTTTTATTAGGACTCAATAGGTTCCGTATTAATTTAAAAGTAATTGATATAATATGATGTACATTGTCCTAAATAAGAATTGTGTGTGCTTTTTGTTTTTCTTAACAATCTGGAATATTTCTAGGCATATCAATGTTTCTATTGAAATAGTAATTGGATTTTATTTTCACTATACTCTCTAACTGATTGGGTTTTAAACACATACAAGTTACTGATCTTCATGTATTAATTTTAGGCTCTATGACTTCATAAATCTCCAATCCCTTCTGTTTTTCTACATTTAATTGGTAAACAATCATATTACCTACATGTATTATACCACTTTTTTTCTCATCTAATTAGTTGGCTAGTACCACTAGCATATGGTTAAACAATAGTGGAATAGCAAGTTTAAATGCTTCTGACATTAATCAAAGTGCTTCTAATATTCCCCAATTAATGATCACCTAATGCTGGCACTATAAGAAATATATATTAATATTTTACTTTTTTACTATCATATCTTTCCAAAGATTTCTTGAGCTATAATTGATGTAGAATAAATTACATATATTTAAAATTTCACATAAAACCTGTGAAACCACAGCATAATTAAGAAGCATATCTATATCCCCAAAAGTTTCTTCACTCCCCATTTCCTATTTTTAAGTCATGAGTGGCTATTGCCTTATAAAGATAGTTTTATTGAGATATAATATACATGCTACATAATTCACTCAGTAAAGGGTAAAATTCAATGCTTTTTTTTAATTCGTATTCTCAGACTTGTGAAACCTCCAATATAATCAATTTTAGAGCATCACCCCAGAAAAAAATCTCCCATGTCCTTTAGCAAATATTCACTTTCTTTCTTTTCCCTCAGCCCTAAGAAACCACAAATTCATTTGTGTATTCTGAACATTGAAAATAAATGAAAGCATACAACATGTGATTCTTTGTGACTGGCATATTTTTATCTAGCATAAAGTATCAGTATTTTGTTCATTTTTTGTAATGAATAATATTTTATTGAATGCATATACCACTTTTTAAAATATATTCATTAGTTGATGGACACATGCATTGTTTCTGCCTTTTGACCATCGTCACTACTGCAGCTTTGAACATTTATGCACAACTTTTCATGGAGAGATTGGTTTTCATTTCTCTTAAGTGTGTACCTGGAAGTATATACCTAGGAGTAGAATTGGTACATCATAAGATGATTCTGTGTTTTACCATTTGTAAACACAGAAACTGCTAAACTGCGTTCCAAAGTGGTTGCACCATTTCCTATCAGCAGTATGTGAGGGCTCTGATTTGCCTATATTATTTTTAAGACATTATATAATCTTCTGTGGCCTCTCACTCTGATTTTGGTTTGATTTCATGATGGCTAATGATGTACAACATCTTTTTATCCTCTTATTGGACATTTGTATATTATCTTTGGAAAAATTTCAGTTTAGGCCTTTTCCCCATTTTGTACCTAAGCTAATGTCTTTTTGTTATTGAGTTGCAAGAGTTCTTTATATAGTCTAGATACAAGTTCCTTATCAGATATATAATTTGCAAATATTGACCAGGAACAGTGGCTTACACTTATAATCCTAGCAGTCCAGGAGGCCGAGGAGGGTGCATTGCTTGAGCTCAGGAGTTCAAGACCAGCATAACCAAGAATGAGACTTCATTGCTACTAAAATTAGAGAAATTATCCAGGAGTGGTGGCATATGCCTGCAGTCCTAGTTATCCAGGAGGCTGATGCAGGAAGATCACGTTAGCCCAGGAGTTTTAGGTTGCTGTGGGCTGGGCTGAGACCATGGCACTCTATCCCAGATGACAGAGTGAAAATCTGTCTCAAAATAATAATAATAATAATTTGCAAATACTTTCTTCTACTCTATGGGTTGTGCACGTCCTCAGTGCTATCTTTTGAAACACAAATTTTAAAATTTTGATATAGTTAAATTTATTCTTATATTTTTGCTTGTGATTTTAGTATCAAATATGTGAAATCATTGACTAAACAATATCAGCAAAAACTCATTTAGAAATTGTCAAAGGACATCTCCAAGGGAGATAAACAAATGGCCAATCAGCACATGAAAAGAGGCTCAACATCATCAGTCATTACATAAATGCAAATCAAAACTATACTAGAATACTACTGCATACCTACTAGGAAGGGTACAATTATTAAAAAATCATAAAATAGCAAGTCTTGCCAAGGAAGTGAAGAAATTGGAATCTCATGCACTGCTGGTGGGAAAGTGAGTTGGTACAGCCTCTGTGGAACACAGTTTGGCAGTTTCTCAAAAGGTTAGAACTACCAGGGAGCCCAGTAATCTCACTTTAAGGTACATATCTAAAAGAATTGAAAGCGGGACTCTAACTTATCTGTACCCCAATGTTCATAGTAGTAGTGTTTATAATAGCCAAAAGATAGAAACAACTCAAATATTCATTAGCAGATGAATGGATAAATGAAATGTAGTAAAAACGTATAATGGAATATGATTTACCCATAAAAGGAATGAAATTTTGTTATATTGTACAATGTGAATGGACCTTGAAAACAATATACCTAGTGAAATAATCTAGACACAGAAGGACAAATATACTATTATTTTGTTAAATGCTTTTTCTGAAACTTCTGAGATGTCCATGAATTTTGTTTTGTTTTATTTTGTTGCATCATTCTATGAAACCAATATATAAACACTTACACGCTCATACAAATGATATAGCACAAATATAGTTTAACAAGGAGAAGGAGGGGGGCGGGAAAGGACAGGGGAATGGGTGAGGGCGATTGGTGGGAGGAGGCTGAGTATTCACAGGGATCTCACCTAATATGCATAATGCATGGGTATATTTCAAATTAACTAAGAGTAAATTTTAAATGTTATGTAAAACACTTTGATGAAAATATATCAGATTGTATATGAAGCCAGCACATTGTACCCCATGATTGCCTTACCACAAAAAATAAGTGACGTGATGTCTATGTTAATCAGTTTGATTTAAGCATTCCAGGTTGTTTATCAAGGCTTCGCATTGTACCCCAAAAATGTGTAGTTATGATTGGAATTAAAAATTAGTACAAATTTTTTCAGACAAGGAAAAAATCATTCTATTTTTATATGATTATATTAATTGCTATGCAGATGTTAAGCCAACCTTGAATTCCCATATAAATCACACTTGATCAAGGTGTATAATTCTTTTTTATATTTTTGTGAATTCAGTTTGCTAGTACTTTGTTAAATATTTGGCTATTTAATTTTATAAAATGATTTTTAGATATCTATATAGATGATCATGGATTTCTTCTTTGAGCTCTTAATATAGTGAGTTATATTAATACTTTTCCTAACTTTTAGTTGTGATATGTTATTCTTTTATATTTGTTTAGAGTTACTTGCTAATAATTTATTTAATGTTTTGAAATCAAAATTTATAAGTGCAATTATTACATGATATTTGTATTAAATTTTTTGGCAGTCTTAGTTTTGTTTACTTAATTATATTTTAATTTTTATATTTATAATTGTATCCAAAATTTTGCAATCTTTGTATTTTGCTTTTTCTATGAGAATAAGTGGTAATGATATTATGTTTGGTTAGATTCACCCATGAAAATTACTTTTCTTTATCTTTTTGTGTGTGGTGAGCGTGAGCAATAGAAGTTACATCGCTAGTAAAATAGGTGTTTGTGTACATGTTGTTCTGATCAATTATTATATTTTGAATATAACATTTGTATAATCTGTATTATATATCTATAGACACTTTGCAGATAGCATAATTTCATGTTGTTGCTCATGTTTAAATTAAACTTTAAAACCAGGTTTCATATGGAAAACAATGAATCAAAATAGCAATATAAATAATACAATTTTAAATGAAAGATAAAGATGTAAATGTAACTTATGCTGATAATAAAGAGACGCTATGTGGGAAGGTCAACGAGATCTTTCTAAACACTGATTTAGGACCAATTCTTCTAAGTTCCTTTTCCTGAAATCATCTTTCCCTATATGTTGTTTGTATTTCAACCAGGCTGCAAAATATGGAGTCTTAAAATTCTATAATTTTATCAGTCCAATTATTTTTCTAATAATCTTGATTCCATTTTTTTTTTTTTTTTTTTTTGCGGTTTTTGGCCAGGGCTGGGTTTGAACCCACCACCTCCAGCATATGGGGCTGGCGCCTTACTCCTTTGAGCCACAGGTGCTGCCCATGATTCCATTTTTTTTTTAAAATACAATCATACATCACTTAACAAAGTGGATACATTTTGAGAAGTGTGTCATTAGGTGATTTCATCATTGTGTGAACATTACACAGACCTAGTAGGTATATACGTATTATACTGTTAGGCTATGTGATATAGCCTATTGCTTCTAGGCTACAATTCTATTTTAAAAGTCTTTAACTATGTAGATTGAGATCTCTAGGTTCATTTTCAATCTGACACCAATTACATCCTCTCATTTCAAAACTGCTCATGGTTTCTAATTCAGGAAGATAATTTTCTTGTTTTTCAACACTAATATGTATATCTAGTGTATATGGATGCTTGGTGTGGGTGTTTGTGTATATAACCTTTCTAGGATTTAAGACTGTCAACTTTCTTTTCCATATACACATACAAATATGTATAATAAAAGATATAAATAAAAAAGATAAAGTATAAGTAACTAAATAGACATATATTATTAGTATTATTTATTCATTTGGAATCATACTTACATATATATATACAGCAGATATTAGGTATCATGTGAGATACTTTACTGAATTCTGTAGCTGCCGGTTCTTATTATTTATAAGTATTTGCTATTAGAAAGAACTTAATTCTTTGCTTAAATATGATCTGTCCTATGTACGTGCAATCTAAGCTCTATAACTAGCTGGGATAAAGGGAAAATTTCTTATCTCCTTCAGCTGGAGAACTCAGTCTCAACTAACTCTTGAGCTGATTCAAGTTAAGTGTCTTAACTAAATGATTCCCTCAGTGTGTTCTCACTGCACACTAGTTTCCTTGCATGGGTCCCTAAGACATAGGAGAGACTGAATGAAAAGTTGCTGAGTGTAAATATTGTCCACACAAAGTTAATTCATTGCAATAACATAAGAAAAAATTAAACTTAAAGACAAAATGTGGGTCAAGATGAAAGCCACAAAAATAATTTACATATAACAAGACCTATCATTTTGTGTGAGACAACTGAAACTTGGAGAGGTTTCACAGTTAGTAAATGCCAAAGGATATAAACTTGGGATGATACAATCTCAATGTCTTTATTTTTTCCACTCTACCACTGTGGCAGAAACAATCCAAGGTGTTTACTCACTTTACTCTTGTTCTAACGACAGGGAACAATTTTATTTCCAAAGTCTCTCCTGAATCCTTTCCTGAATGGCTGAACTTGGCTGGTAGGTAGGATAGAATTTGTGCATGGCACTTTCTAGTAGCACGGCCTAGGCTTGACCGTGAAAGTCCTTTGGGTATCTCTGCCTCTCTTTCCTTTAAAAGGTAAAGACTCAGTGAGCCTGGACGCTTCTGCTTCACACGAGCAAAGAGATATCGTTGCCATTGAGATTCTGAGATTATTTTGTAGCTGCAACATAATCTAGTCTATCCTCACCAAAATATCTAGCTAAATACAGAGTTTGTCCTTATTTCAATTATGATCACATGATTTAGATACAAAATATCTATATAGCTAACAAAAAAAAAAACTAAATCTGGACATTTCAAATTTTAAAGTGTTATAAATTCACCATATATCCGCTTTATCAAAACACATTGATCCTTTTAAGAAATTAATTTTGCTTATTCTTGGTAATACATATTTTAAAAATATTACAAAATCAGGTCAATGTTTTTAAATTCACAAGAATATAATACTATTTTTCTTCTAGACTTTATTTTTTTCAGAGATAAAGAAAGGTAGTCTTGTGACTGGCTAATTGCCATCTCCAAACTGAGTTTTTAAGTACTTTCCAGTGAGAAACGTCAGTATCATTTTTGGAAAAAACTGGTAAAATTCATTAACTTTTAATCTCCAAACCTTAAATAAATTGCTCAGCTACATTGCTGGACACACACCTAATCTGACCCAATATGCTTGACCCAGTGATCCTTCTACCTTCTACAGTTATGCCAATTTTATGTCAAATCACAAGAAAGAACTACAAGACTTTCTTGCTAAGAAACTGACAGTCTTTTTGCATAAAAATACTTTCCTACATAAAAGCTCTTATTTATTATATTAACAGAAAGCAGAACAAAATTTGCATTTTGAGTGCTATGGAGAAAGATCCCAAAGTCATCAGTTGCTCTGAGCAACATATTGCACATGTTACCACATGAAAACTGAGACACACACTCATTTGTTAATCTGGGCAGTCGACACTCTTACCATTCTGGAAGGAACAAAACTTATTCCAAGAGGTTCATTTGAAACAGGTTGAAGGTCTTATTATGACTGCAGATCAGAACCATTTTCTGCTTCTGTTGAAACTGTGCACGCGAACACATAGAGCTACCACTCAGTTACCAATGTCTTTATGTAAATTAGAAAAGGCACTTTGGGCAGACAAATTGGAAAGGGTTCTCCTGCCATTGTACCTTTGTGTAGTGTACAGATGCTACAACAGCACATGGGGCTCTGTGAACATATTGAAATAAGAGTCTTGATGACTGGCAATGTATGATATTTGTTTAGAGACATTATTAGTGTTAGTCAATTCCAAGAAGGTCAGAATATAATTACAAAAACTAGGTTTCTATTTCCTTTATGAGGATTCATGAATGGCATTCATTTTAAGGACTGCTGCTTAGGACAGCCGGCACTGTACCTCCTGAGAAACTGGCTCATTCTATTTTGCACTTTAGTCTGGCTACTAAGAAGGAAGAATCCAATGTTCAATCCACTCTGCACTAGTCAGGGCTCTTGGATGAAAGGGATGGAAACCCAACTCAGACTGACTTGAAGAAAAAGTAAGATGGGTTGGTTCAAAAAGATTCAGAAAGCAACCTCAGCACCATTGCCATATTGGGCTGATTAATTCTTTGGTACGGGGATGGGAGGCTATCCTGTGTATTTTAAGATGCTTAGGACCATTTTTGGACTCTACTGAGCAGATGCCAGTAATAATATTTCCCTGTCTGTGAAAAACAAAAATAGCTCCAGACATTGTCAAATCTCCTTTGTGGGCAAAAAATTGTCTCCAGTTGAAAATCACTTATTTAAAGAACTGAAAAATTCAAGTAGTGAAATAGCTTCAGACAGGATCATACTCATAACAAACCAAAGGAACTCAGGGCTTATATTCCACCACCTTAACAACTCTGAGTGTTGAGGAGGTGTGGGAAGAATCCCTATCTCTGCATACCTCCAGCAAAAGCCCCAGGTAGGGCTCCTATAATTGGAAATTATGTCAAGAGCCCACCCGGGATCTAGAGGTACAGTCAGCCCTACATAAGCTATGTGAGGAGGGGGTTAATTAAAGACAAATGAAGTATTTGTAACAGGTAACTCAGGAGATAGAAAGAAGCTGGATAAGCAAAACCAACAGATTTTTACCCAGAACTTACATATTTATTAAACATAAATTTAATGACGGTTCCACGGATATGGTAGCGAACATACAGATCACAGTGCATGTGAGGCATTTTCCATACTATTTCTTAATCTGATCTTATTTTTTAATGTACTTATTTATTTTTTATCTTGTCCATAAGTCACTAGAACACCTGAAGTTACTTTCTGGAAATAGGGGACATAATAAATGATAAGTAAATATATGCTGGAGTAAAAGCTCAGTTTTAGGAGGAAGATCCAGTCATGTCGGTTTTCCCATCCTTCTCCGGGTGTTTTAAGACCACTTTGGTTTCTTCATAACCTGAATAGATAGTTGTTTGAAAATATTTTCTTCTTCAGTTGGTTAAGACCCAGCTGGTTGAAAGTCTTCCTGGTAACCCCACTCCTGTTCTGTGGTAACAAGCTAATTCCCTGGAACTGCTACTGAGTTTTCTCGCCCTTCTTCCAACCGCACCAACAGTCTGCAAAGTCTGTTAGGTTTGATGCATTGAATAGTACAAATTATGACAGAAAGTGACAACAAATTCCAAACATCAATGACTTAAACTAGAACTTTTATTCTCTCTATGTCAATGTTTAGAGTTGGTCAAGGAGTTTTGAAAACTTGGTATATAATATCAGGGACCCAGTCTCTATTTAGCTTTAGATCTGTTCTAATGTCTTCAATAACTCAAATTCTATTAAGATCTAGAATGACAATTGAAAGTCCAACAATTATTTTCCTTTTTTTTTTTTTGGCCAGGGCTGGGCTTGAAGCCACCACCTCTGGTATATGGGGCCGGCACCCTACTCCTTTGAGCCACAGGCACTGCTCAGAAGTCCAACAATTATTTTCCAATCAGTTGAAAGGATGAAGTATGAAGAAGGAAATAATCCTTTTTTTTGAGGAAAGTTCCTGTAAATACCTAAACTATTTTCACTTACATCCCCTTGGCTTGACATCATTCACATCAAACTTCTTATCAACAGTTGCAAGGAACTTCTCTTACCAAGGAAAAAGGGTAAAACTGATATTGTAAGGAAGCCAACAGCATCTGCTTTAGTGGATTAGTTCCCTGGTGGCTCCAGTTTTATACAATTGACCCCATGTCCTAGAAGGGACTATATCATTCCAGAGATGGTATGTCAGGATTGGCTCAAGAAAATAGAACCATTCTATGTTTTATAAGAATGAAGGGGTTAAAGTAAATGCAGGCATTGTAGGAATGTAGAAAGAGCTGAGAGAGTGAAGGTCAGGGAGATTGAACCTGATGTTTGGAGATGCTAAGACCCCATTGGAAGATCCATGCTGAGTCGTTCTCAAAGTTTTATAGGGAAACAGCTGAAATTCTTAAGAGGCTTTGAGAAGGTTTCTATGAAATATCTCAGTGTGTGTGGTCAAATGGATGTACCCAAGAAGCCTAGAAAGTCTTAATGGCCTCACGTCTACCCACTAGACAAGCCATGACTTCCTACTAAAATAGGCTTCTGTAGTAAGATATTTACTAAATATTCATTACAAAATTTTGCAAAGAGGTGGCCAACACATAGAAAATATTTTATAAATATTTTACAAAATTTTATAAATAAAGGTACATTTAGCTATAATTACATTTTTCCTATGTCTGGTAACTTTGTGGGTGACTTTGGGGACACTCTGTGGTATGCAGTGAAAATTCATTCCACACGCATAACTCACTTTCATCAAAAATGATGTACAGTCAGTTTATCACGATGCTCAATCTCATGCCAGGAAACCATATTAGTTTTCCATGCCAGGTAATACACTTTGTTAAGAAAATACCAGATTTTAAATACCAGAACCAATTTATCTCTCATTTCTGTAAATCTAACTCTTCGGCACTTGGAAGAGGCTTCCTGTCAGAGATGTGGCTGTAATAATTCTTGCACTAGTTTGGTGGCAAAAGCGATTTAAAAAGTAACTTTAAACCCTGACATTTAGGTAATATTTCTTTCTAATTTCTCCCTTTTGATTATGTCTTACATGTTTCCAAAGACGATTGCTGGTCATTATTTCCTTATAGGTTTAAAAGGGATTAATCATTTTTATAAGTGGAGAAAGGAGCAGGTGAAGGGATGTGCTAGTGGAAATTATAAGAACGAGACTGAGATCACGGCTGGGTGAAGGCGCTCTATAATAGGACAAGACTTTGTTTGGTGGGCTATCTACCTTCCTCAGAGTTTGAGAACCCACATGTCTGTAGGCAGGTGGTGTTTGTGAGGAGGGCGCAGAGGAGGACTGTGGTGAATGGGTGGCTCATGCAGAGTTAGTAGTGGCTGTTCAGTCAGTATCCAACTTGGTGGGTCATGATAACACCAGGATTATGTATCTAGAGCTCCTGCCAAAATCAACACAAATTTAAAAATACGGTGTCTGTGAGTAATATCCAGATGACAGCTCAGCAGCTTTCAAACTGTGATTTGAGCCTTCATCCAGTGAGCAGAAGCCATTGCTCTCAAGTGCATGTAGAAATATTTCTCTAAACGCTTTCAGTCTGAATATGTTTCACAGTTTTTTTGCCCAAACATCTGAAAAAACAAATCAATCTCTTAAGTTTTATCGGACAGTTTTCCTTTTTAAATTTGTAAAAAAAAGTGATTTTCTAAAAGCCGTGACACAGCACCAGGGCCTTACTACTATGCTTAGAAAGTTCTAGGAGGGAAGCAAAGGTGACCCTGCAGTCACCTCGCCATTGTCAGCAAGGCTACCTTAGGTTCCTGTGCCCAGGGTTGTCCCTGCACGCGGGGCTCCTGCTGATGCCATTGCATATTTATGGGTATCACTCCTGTAGCTAAGCCTAGCAGGTATGGCTCTTTACCACGAACTGAGTAATGAAAAAAAAATATGTTCGTAATTTAATCATGGTTTATAACCTATTAAATTTAATGTTCCATGCCTCATAAACTTGGTGGTGTTCTTTTGCTGGCGGTTGTTGCTGTTGGTCTAAGTGCATATTTGCTGTGCTGTCCGTGCTGATTTCTGCAGCTGAGATGTACCACAGTTTCCACACACCACCAAATAGCATTGTCAGCCCACGTTTGAATCATGTGGAAAAGGCTTTAATCTGAAAGGGTTTAAGACTTTGAACATAAGTGTATGACTACCCAGGACTCAGAGACATGTGCAATCTCTATTCACCTGATGAGATCCATTGACTGCAATTTTTATTTGCTATAATCACTTCTCAGACTATTGGTTCTAGTAAACATTGTACAGCTCTACTTATGAGAAAAATACCTAGAAACAAAAGGAAAGTTAATTCTGTTTTTTTGTTTTTACATTTTCAGAATCATGTGAATGTACAGTTTTATTTATACGTCTGTAAATAAATTTTATAGCACTACAAACATACAAGTCATCTGCGAAGTTTACAGTGGTCCCAGTATAGTAGGAGAGAATTAAATAAAATAAAATAATCATAGATAATTAAAAGCTAATTAGATAAATCAAGTTATAATATCATCCTTCAGATTAAAGTGCTCAACTATAACCGACGCTGCAGCAAACAAAATCCTGGAAAAGGAATCTGCTGCCAAATAATCTTGCTTCTTAATTTAACAAAAGCATGCATAGAAGAAAGTCCCAATTTAATAACCTCTCTCCCCTCAATCCCTGCCCCCACCATGGGCCTGTGATATTCTTCCTTCGGAGAGGTAACAAGATTTGATAAGATACTATCACAACCAGGAGAAAAAATAAGCCATTCAGACATATCCTAATTCCAACATTTGGTGACTAACAATGAGTTTACCCTAAGAATCTGAACTAGTCCTTTTAGTTAAGAAAGGGTCTGTTATCCTAGTTTAAAAAGTATGTGTCTATTACTCTGGTTTTAAAAATACAATAATGCAAAAAATAAGTATCAGCTTATTGCTCTTCAGGATTTTGTAACAAGGAGGTAAATGCCTGTGAGTGTGTTCACAAAGGGAATGCTGTGGCACTTCTGTTTTCTACTTGCTTTTAAACTTTATTAACTATGTTAAGCCCCTCACTACAGCTTCCCCAGAAGTAACTTGAGTGTCTTTTTGGGCAGGGACAGGAAGTATTCAAAGGACAGACAGACGAACACAGTTCAAGCCTTCGTGGACCAAGCCTGGCTCCCTGTGCCCTTCACAACGAAGGGGCTTCTTCATCTTGAGGAGCTGGTGTCCTTTCTCTCCTTGGTGCTGCCAAGGAATCCAGGGAGCTAAGAGAAGGCGCAGGGGGAAATGGCCAAAGGAATCCTACTGACATCATTCCATACCCGAGGAGAGTGAGTGCCGGGCTCGTCCAGTCCCCAGGCAAGGCCATCTCTTAATCCCTGTACTACTTTTCGTAGCTCTCGTAGAACGACCTTATGGATCTAAAGAGCACATTTCAGGCTGCAAAGTAGAAGCTGATGTTTAGAAAAGCAGCTTGTTCAAAATCTGAAAGGCACAATAGAGAGGTTTTCCCTACATGCCTCTGTTCCCATCAAAAAAACAAGACCCAAATTTGAGAAGCTGGGTAGGTTTACACGGTATGGAAATTTAGCGGCTGTAGCCAAAAGCTACACCTGAGCTACTCAAAAGCCAAGAAAATATGTGTAACACAGCACCACCTGCACGGTCCTTTTCTCATTTTACCCTAAGCTTTAACAACTAGAAGGTACATATTGAAAAAAAATCTCAGTAAGAAAGAAAAAAACCCTGTGTTGAAATATGTTAGTAGCTCCTGTGCCATCTGAACCTCCAGCTCAGGACCAGCTCCGAAGGCCACATCTTTGGTGGGCCTAAAATGTTTACAACCCAGTTAAAGGCACAGTGGCATTTAAACGTAAAGCCATGGGAATGCACAGTAAAAGAGTAAAAGATACATTGTAATAATTGACCCAACTTCAAACGCTGGAATTGACTCTGGCCAGAGAACGAGCAAGGGAAATGGTGACTTGTTGGCTGGCTGTCGAGCGAACCATCCTTGGCAGGTGGCAACAAACTCACAATATGTCTCTGTTTTACTGCTGCGAGTTGCATCTTTCCTGCTTTCTTGCCGAGCTGAGCCGGAGGCTGTTGGGTGTTTCCTCCAAGACTCTGACCAGCAGGTTGTCAATATAGTGTCCAGCTCACCGACCTGAAATTCCGTCTTACGTACTGTTTCCTTCTGTGAGAGGACCAACTGGATCAGCTCATCATGGGTCATCTGTGCGTAAGCAAAGGAAAGGTCCGAGGGGTTGCATTTCTTCATGACGGCTTCTTTTTTTTTTTTTTTTTCAATAATTTTATTGAATCATAATTCTGTACATTGGTGCAATCATAGGGCACGATTCATATACATTCAGAAATGTTTTGATCGTAATGTTACAGATAGCCTTCACGGCATTTTCTTGATCACTATATAAAGACATTGATACTCT
>CAUYON010176172.1:0-11751 GCA_963573935.1 Arctocebus calabarensis
GCTAAAGCGAGTCTCTTGCCTCCGCCTCCCAAGTAGCTGGGACTACAGGCGCCCGCCACAATGCCTGGCCATTTTTTGGTTGCAGCCGTCATTGTTGTTTGGTGGGCCCAGGCTGGATTCGAACCCGCCAGCTCAGGTGTACGAGGCTGGCACCTTAGCCCACTGAGCCACAGGTGCCGAGCCTAAAGAGTTACTCTTAAGAGGCCGAACACTCTGGGAGGCCGAGGCAGGCAGATTGCTTGAGCTCAGGAGTTCAAGACCAGCCTGAGCAACAGTGAGACTCCCATCTCTAAAAAAAAATAGCCAGGCATTGTGGTGGGTGCCTGTAGTCCAGCTGCTTGGGAGGTTGAGGCAGGAGGATCACTTAAGCCCAAGAGTTTGAGGTTGCTGTGAGCTATGATGCCACAGTACTCTACCAAGGGTGACAAAGTGAGACTTTTGTCTCAAAAAAAAAAAAAATACTCATAAGACTTCTCAGAGAAGAGGTATAGTTAGGCATTTGAAGTTGTAAATCTGATAATCTCATGAAAGATCTGAGTGGAGCTACATTCCGGCAGTATCAGCATATTGCCCACAGTTGGCATAAAAGTGGAGTACAGGGAGAGCATGTGGTGACTGGGTGAGAATGGCATCCCTAGGAATACCTGAGGGACAGGATCCTCCATAAGAGACTGAGAACGAGGCCAGGTGCGGTGGCTCATGCCTATAATCCCAGCACTCTACAAGGCCGAGGTGGTAGATTGCCTGAACTCACAAGTTCGGGACCAGCCTAAGCTATAGCAAGACTCTATCTCTAAAAAATAGCCAGGCATTGTGGCAGGTGGTTCTAGTCCCAGCTACTTGAGAAGCTGAGACAAAGAGGATCTCTTGAGCCCAAGAGTTTGAAGTTGCTGTGATCTGTGACGCCACAGCTCGCTACAGGGGGTAACGAAGTAAGACTCTGTCTCAAAAATAAATAAATAAAAAGAGACTGTGAAGGGGAAAGAGTGAATGTAGATAACTTGTTAAGAAATTTTGGAGGGTGGCACCTGTGGCTCAGTCAGTAAGGCGCCAGCCCCATATACTGAGGGTGGTTGGTTCAAACCCAGCCCCACCGAAATGCAACAAAAGAATAGCTGGGTGTTGTGGCGGGCGCCTGTACTCCCAGCTGCTTGGGAGGCTGAGGCAAGAGAATTGCCTAAACCCAGAAGTTGTTGGTTACTGTGAGCTGTGTGATGCTATGGTACTCTACAGAGGGCGATAAAGTGAGACTCTGTCTCTAAAAAAAAAAAAACGAAAAGAAAAGAAAAAAAGAAATTTTGGCTGTAAAGAAAAGAGAGATAGTGGCACTTAAGAGACTATGTAGAGTTAAACGGTTTTCTGTCTCTTTTTTGAAGAAGAGAAAGGCCTCAACATGCTTCAGTATTGATGGGAAGGATCCAGAAGAGGAAAAGGTAATAATTGACAGGTCCGGGTCTCCAGGAAGGCTGAAAACAAGAGTCCCAAAGGGATTGAGGCACAGAGAAAGTACATGTGAAGGGGAATTTGTCAGGTTGGGATGGAGTTGAGAGTCCTATGGCTTCTGTTTTCTCTGTAAAATAAGAGCAAGGTTTCTGCAAACAGAGATATGGTAGAATGAGGGATTTGAGAAAAATACAGCAAGTTTGAAATGGCTACTGTGGGGAATGGGGAGAAAGGCAACTAGCATAGTATGATAATTTTGGATGCATGGAATTTGAATTCCAGAGAGAGAACACCTCACCAACACGTGAGGTCAAGATTAGATGCAAAGATTTGGATTACTAGAAACCTTAATTAATGGTTGAGTGGAAAACGAACAACTGACAAAACAAGCGGATTTAGAGAAAGAGACTCTCGACAAGGGTACTGAGGAGGAACAGTAAGAAGAAATAGAAATACCCAGCAAATTAAGGTATCGTGGCAACCAAGAATTTCAAGAAGGGGCGAGTTCATGAGTAGAGTCCGAGTTGCAGAGTAGTGGCTCTTGACCGTCTACACATCAGAATCACTCTGGGAGCTTTAGGGAAGTGTCTGTGCCTCTGCCAGCCTAACACCAGTTAAACTGGAATCTGTGGATGGGGTTCTGGTATCCTTTCTTTCTTTTATTTTTTATTGGGTCATAGCGATGTACATTAATGCAATCGTGGGGTACAATGTGCTGGTTTTATATACAATTTGAAATATTTTCATCAAACAGGTTAACACAGCCTTCACAGCATTTTCTTGGTTATTGGGTTAAGACATTTGTATTCTACATTTAGTAAATTTCACTAGCACCCTTGTAACATGCACCATAGGTGTACCCCCACCAATCACCCTCCAGTATTTTTCTTTGTTATGAACTTCTAATTTGGAGCCAAAGTTGAGAATCACTAGGGGAGCGGGGTGGGGGGGAGGGGGAAGACTAAGAAGTGACTGAATCTAGCATGCAGATTATCAGTAGCTTTTGAGAAATCAGTTTTAATGAAGTGGTGACTAGATTCCAATTTATAGCAGGAGAGGCTGGATGGAGATACAGGGTTTTGTGATGAAAGTGAAATAAATAGAGAGAACTGATGTTGCATGCCCCCTATCTTCTTATAAAGTTACCACATTTTTGCTGTGTATAATGTGCACATTTTTGCCCAAATTTTTGTGGGAAAAATAAGGATGCATATTATACATGGCTAGTATGGCTTGGGAGCTGGGGAGCCCAGTAGGCCTCCTAGGGCCACCTGGCACTATCATCTAGGTCTGCAGGATACACCAAGTTCTAGTCCCAGGAGGATCTGAGATCCAGTGGGAGTGGGCTAGAGTGGCCTCTACCAGGCACCATATTCAGGGGAAAGGATGATAGTGTTTCTAGTGAGGTGGGTCATGGACATGTGGCGAAAGGACAAAGGCCTGAGGCCCGGCTATGTGATGGGGATTCAGGAACCCTGCAGAGGCCTCAAGGACCCACCTGCCTGTCCACAGACTCAGCAGCCCCAGAAGCTCCAGTCCCACTGACCAATCTCGTGGCCATCTAGGCCACAGCCCCCAACATTGCAGGGAAGGAAGGGCTCCTAGGAGACAAGGAAGGGGCAGCCTTCATAGAGCCAGTGGCTGTGGGAGGGTGGTGCGACCTGTATGATTACCAGGGAAAAGTTAGCACTCCTCAGAAGTGTCTCTCCCAGCTGAGAACTGTCCACTTTCCTTCTTTTTTTTTTTTTTTTTTTTTTTTTTGTGACACAGCCTCAAGCTGTGACCCTGGATAGAGAGCCGTGGCATCACAGCTCATAGCAACCTCCAATTCCTGGGCTAAAGCGAGTCTTTTGCCTCTGCCTCCCAAGGAGCTGGGACTACAGGCACCCACCACAACACCCAGCCGTTTTTTGGTTGCAGCCGTCATTGTGGTTTGGTGGGCCCGGGCTGGATTCAAACCCACCAGCTCAGGTGCACGTGGCTGGCGCCCTAGCCTGTTGAGCCACAGGCGCCGAGCCGTGTCCACTTTCTTGAGGGCCATTTTCCTGAAAGTTTGGGCCAAAAGTGTATATGCACATTATACATGGGAGCACGTTATATCTGACAAAATACAGTAAGTGGTATTGTCAACTGTTAGCTATGAGTAGGGCATGCATCTATTTGAGACTTTGTGGGGGGTGGAGGGAACATGAAGAGATGCTATGAGGAAAACAAGAGACTGCAAGGCCACAGTGATGACCTAGAAGAACGTGGACTGCATTCTGTAATTATCTGGTGTCCATTACTCACTGTTATTAGACTCACGTGTGTAGTGCTGATGCATGCAGTGGAGCTGCTTCTAAGGACTGAGGTAGGTTTTGAACTTAGCATTTAAGGCAAAAATTGCATTTGGTCAAAATTGCTCTTATAAATCTCTTAGGAAGGTGCACAGTGGGGATTGACATTCCATCTCTACAGAGAGACAGTTTTCCCCAGCAGTAGTGCAATAATCTTCTTCAATTGAGCACTAGATGAAATATACAATTAATGTTATATGAAAAATGTGACTCTTAGCACTGAAGCCACACTCAGCTTAATTAAATACTCTCATTACGGAGAAGTACTCAGGTCATTAAGGAGGGGTACTTAAGTACTGAAATCGAGTGAGGGTGCAAAAGAATTACTTTTCCATCTCTGTCCTTGTAGGCATACAATGAATAAAACAAGAAATGGCATATACTAGCTAAATTGTTATTTTCCAGTATTCCCTTTTAAACTGAGCACATATAATTGAATTTGAGTAAATTAAATGCATGATGGTGTAGCTTATACCACTGTATTTTTATTTCTTACTTGCCTAAAGTTATCTTTGAATGAATATAATTGTAACGCAGTTGTTAACAGTATGGACCTGGCTCAGACCACTCAGGTGTAAATAACATCAGTATTGGTCATGTTACTTAAACTCTCTCTTTTCCTCCAATTCCCATCTGCAAAGTCAGCATGAAAATAGTGTCTACCTCATAGTTTTGTCAGTACTGTTAGAAGTTATTGTTAGTTATTGTAATGGTCTGTAATGAATCCCAAGGGTGATGTGTTAGACTACAACTTATACCACAAGGTCAAACTTTTACTAGAGCTTAGGCTGTGGCCCCGTAGATGATCTTGATTTACTTTCTCTTTTTTTTCTCTCCAACAAAGTTTCACTCTGTTGCCCAGGGTAGAGTACCATGGCATCAGCCTAGCTCACAGCAACCTCAGACTCCTAAGTGATCCTCCTGCCTCAGCTTCTCAAGTCACTGGGACTACTGGTACCCACCACAACCCCCAATTAAGTTTTTTCTTTCTTCCTGTTTTCTTTTTTTTAGAGACAAGAGTCTCACTTTGTCGCCCTAGGTAGAGTGCTGTGGTGTCACAGCTCACAACAACCTCCAATTCCTGGGCGAATTGATTCTCTTGCCTCAACCTCCCTAGTAGCTGGGACCACAGGCACCTGCCACACACTCAGCTATTTTTTTGTTGCAGTTTGGCTGAAGCCAGGTTTGAACCCACCACCCTTGGTAAATGGGGCTGGCACCCTACTCACTGAGCCACAGGCGCTGCCCTGATTTTTTTCTTTTTTAGTAGACATGTGGCCTTGCTCTTATTCTTGCTCTTGCTCAGGCTGGTCTTAAACTCCTGAGCTCTGCCTCTGCCTCCCAGAGTGCTAGTATTACAGCTGTGATTCACCATGCTAACCCCTTAGTTGACTTTCAAATCAGGGACCAAACGAAAGAGCTGCTTGTTTGTTTAGAAATTTTACTGCAAAAAAATATATAAAAGAAGGGGAGGCTTATTTATGATTAAAAAACAAACAAACATGAGCCTGCCCAAAAGGAGTCTCTCTTAAAGCACAGATCAAAACAAATGCACCTATCAAGACATAAAATCATGGTCTATGAGCTAAGATAAATGATAAATATGTTGGGATGTGGTAGAGTCCTAGTAAATGTAAGTTACATGAATTGTCTTTACCAAAATCAATGGTGCTGAATGTGTTAAAGGCAGACTGATGAGTTTGTCAGATTTTAGGCCTCAAAATTTTTTGCAGAGAGGGACAGAGAGATACTTGTTTTAAAAGACCATTCCTATTCAAAGGTGCAATGAAAGGAAATCTGATGGTGTGTCGATGAAATTAAACGATGGCTAAAAATGGAGTGATAGGGGCCTAGTGCCTGTAGCTCAAGCGGCTAAGGCGCCAGCCACATACACTAGAGCTGGTGGGTTCGAATCCAGCCCGGGTGTGCCAAACAACAATGACAACTGCAACCAAAAAAATAGCCAGCGTTGTGGTGGGCACCTGTAGTCCCAGCTACTTGAGAGGCTGAGGCAAGAGAATCACTTACCCAGGAGTTGAGGGTTGCTGTGAGTTGTGATGCCACGGCACTGTACCCAGGGCAACAGCTTGAGTCTCTGTCTTTAAAAAAAAAAAAGGCTTGGCGCCTGTGGCTCAACGGGCTAAGGTGCCAGCCATGTACACCCAAGCTGGCGGGTTCGAATCCAGCCCGGGCCTGCCAAACAATAATGACAGCTGCAACCAAAAAATGGCCGGGTGTTGTGGCGGGTGCCTGTAGTCCCATCTACTTGGGAGTCAGAGGCAGGAGACTCGCTTGAGCCTAGGAATTGGAGGTTGCTGTGAGCTGTGATGCCACAGGCTCTATCCAGGGTCACAGCTTGAGGCTCTGTCTCAAAAAAAAAAGGAATAATCGGCCCAGCATGGTGCCTCACTCCTGTAATGCTAACACTCTGGAACTGGGAGGCCGAGGCAGGTGGATTACTTGAGCTCAGTAGTTGGAGACCAGCCTGAGCAAGAGTGAGACCCTGTCTCTACTAAAAAATAGCCAGGCGTTTGTGGTGGGCACCTGTAGTCCCAGGTATTCAGGAGGCTGAGGCAATAGGAATGCTTGAACCCAAGAGTTTGAGGTTTCTCTGAGCTCCCACACTCTGCACAGGGTGACAGAGTGAGACTCTATCTCAAAAAATAAATAAATAAATAAATATAAAAATGGGGTGTTAAAGTGATGAGAAGAAAGAAGCTTCATTTTGATGGAGTTGGGGGAAAAAAACCAATGCATCTGAAAAGTGGTCAGTTTTTCATACTAGAATTTTTATATTCAAATTTTTCAGTGGTCCCTTTTAAACTTGTAGTAATTACTGGCATAAACTTCTCATTACCACTTCTTTGAAGTGTATCTGTCATGTTTGCAAAGATTATTTTTTTTACAACAGAACTTGTAGCTGATAAACATGTCCACATTTAGAAATTATGTATTTGAAAAAAATTACCACATTTTGGCTCTGAAAATAAGTAACTAGATTAAGCCTCTGAGCTCTTTGAAATATTGTACTGTATAACTTTATGGATAATATTTGATTAGTACTTAGTTTAATAGTACATCAAAGAAAGGAAATTCATTATTTGTTACTTTTTAAAAAAAAGTTAGAACAATAACGAATTGAATAATAAGTGCCTTAAAATTTAAATTTAATTTGGTTAGTTCCAGGGCTGTCCCACAGCATTAGGGTATTAGAAACCTCCAGTTTATAGAGCATTTTTTTGTGGTAGGATCAGTTCTAAGTGCCTTACATATATTAATTATTACAACTCTATGAAGTAGGTATTATACCTCTGTTTTATGGTTGAAGAAACTGAGGCACAGAGCGGTTAAGTCACTTGCCTACGACTTCATAGCTAGTAGGTGGCAGAGCCAGGATTGGTATTCATACCTTCTTCCTCCAGGGCCTTAACCACTAGGCTAGATTGTTTATATCTGAATATGTAATTTTTTTTTTAGAGACAGAGTCTCACTTTATCACCCTTGGTAGAGTGCTGTGGTGGCACAGCTCACAGCAACCTCCACCTCTTGGGCTTAGGCAATTCTCTTGCCTTAGCTTCCCGAGTAGCTGGGACCAAAGGTGCCCGCCACAACGCCCACCTATTTTTTTGTTGCAGTTTGGCCTGGGTTTGAACCTGCCACCCTCGGTATATGCAGCCGGCGCCCTACTCACTGAGCCACAGATGCCGTCCCTGAATATGTAATTTTTGAATTGGGATTTAACATGCTTAGATTCCCATATATCTTTTTTTTTTTTTTTGAGACAGGGCCTCAAGCTGTCACCCTGGATAGAGTGGTGTGGCATACAGCTCACAGTAACCTCCAATTCCTGGGCTCAAGCGAGTCTCCTGCCTCTGCCTCCTAAATAGCTGGGACTACAGGTGCCCACTACAATGCCCGGCCATTTTTTGGTTGCAGCCGTCATTGTTGTTTTGGTGGGCCCAGGCTGGATTTGAACCCACCAGCTCAGGTGTATGTGGCTGGCGCCTTAGCTGCTTGAGCCACAGGTGCCGAGCCTGGCTTGCTACTTTTAAAATTGATTATATGTTTGAGGATTTGGGGATAAGTAGTAGGTGAGTATGTTTGAGTGTGTATCAAAATAAGATATTATAGTGACTTTGGAAAAAGAATCCCATTGCATTTTGAATGTGTTTTCAAGTGTAGCTTTTCTGACTGGTTAGAATTGATGTAACAGCCATCTGAACAATTCTTGATGGCCTTAGTTCATGCTCTCATGGGTTCCTCATATACCTTTGCTTTTTTGGGTTAAATTCAGAAAAGCAAAAACAAGTTATTTTCTTAGAATGCTTCATGTTGGTTGCTGGTCTAGCCTAGGCCTTTTCCCTTGGGTCTTACATCTCTGAAATAAAAAGGGAATAAAAATTTTATTCCCTCTTTGGTCAAATTTATAAATTTTTAGTTTATATTTACACAATAAAAAGATTAAAATTATGTTATGTCTTAACTGACTTCATATTAAATTTAATTCCTTTGGAAATTGCACTTATTCTGTGTATCTGCATGTGTGTGCACTTGTGTGCGTGTGTGTGGTCTTCATTATAATTCTGTCTGATTATCATTATAAAGATAATACATGTTTGTGCAACAGATTCAAACCATTTAAGTATGAACCGTCCCCTCCCCTCCACTCAGAATCCATTGGCAACAATCATAATGAACAAGAATCTAGACCCCACCCTCCTCCTAGGGTTATATAGAAATAACTTCACATAAACCAAATCATACTATAGGTGCTGTTTTGCTTTCTGGTATTTTCAGTCATGGAGATCTTTCCATGTTAATGTAGATTGTCTTTTTAAATGGTAGCACAGTATTCCAGTGTGGATGGATGTATAATAGTTTATTCAACAAGTCATTATTGCTGGGTATTTGTCTTGTTTTTCATTTGTACTCTTGTAAGCAGTATGCTTCTGGAAACATCAGGAAATTTACATTTTTGCACATGTATCTATAGGAGGTTAAGTGCATTAAAGTATTTCTCATAATGTTGCCAGTTTGCTCTCCAATGTCTCTGCCACTGTGTGCTCCTACTAACAGTTCATGAGAAGTTCTGTTTCTTTTTCCTAATCCGATTCACTCATTTATTTAGTAATGGAGCATCTACTACATACCAGGTGCTAAGGTTTTAATAGTAGACATTACAGAAATGGTTTTGCTTTCCCATGTCTTAGGAAGCTGTATCTTTCTTTTTTTGTTGTTTTTTGTTTTTGTTTGGTAGAGACAGAGTCTTACTTTATCGCCCTCGGTAGAGTGCTGTGGCATCACACAGCTCACAGCAACCTCTAACTCCTGGGCTTAGGCGATTCTCTTACCTCAGCCTCCCAAGTAGCTGGGACTACAGGCACCCGCCACAACGCCCGGCTGGTTTTCTGTTTTGCAGTTCGGTGGAGGCCGGATTTGAACCTGCCCCCTTTGGTATATGGGGCCGGCACCCTACTCAATGAGCCTTAGGCGCTGCCTGGAAGCTGTATCTTTCTAAGTTGTTTGGTTTTTTATTTTGATTTTCCTCTCATTAATTTCAGTATCTGTATGTACATGTTGACTATTAGTCTTTTTTTGTGAATTATATATTTATATACTCATTTTTCTATAATTGATTTTTTCTTAACTGTTACTGTTACTTAACTGTAACTGTGTTACTATTTTTAGATTGTTACTTAGTCAGATGTATCTTTTTTCCAGGCAGACCTTCTCCACTGGAAGATCTTAAAATTATTTGCCCATTGGACTAGCCACAGTTCTTGTTTGCAAAATCAGGGAACTGAATGTGGTGTACTGAAACCAGAAAAGATATCAAATGCTCTCAGCATTGTCAGGAAGGCTGGAAACTAGGAGTCAAAGTAAGGCCGCATGGCAGGGATAGGCTGGTAAGAACTTACTGGTCCTTGAACCTGCTGCTACTCAAATAATAGTATCAGGAATATGTTGTTTCCCCACTTTTCTTCATTGTTTACTCTGTAGTATCTTTGTTCTTAGATGCATTGTCCCTATGTGGTACCAAAGACAGCTAGAATCAACAGTCTCATTAGCATCCCAGGCAGAAAGAAGGCACTTCTTCCCCAATAGTTTGTGCAAACTGTTGGCATTGAATCTCATTGGCCTGTCCTGGGATATGTATATATCTGTGAACCAATCACTGTGGCAAGGGGGATGGAGTACTTTGATTGGCCAGGCCTAGGTCATGTGGCCATTCCTGGTGCTGAGAATGGAATCTATCTGTACTGAGAAAAAAGGGAGGGCTGGTCCTCAAAGAAAAGCCTCCCACCACAGTGCCTGTCTATTTTTTGGTTGTAGTTGTTATTGTTGTTTGGCAGGCCAGGCTGGGTTTGAACCTACCAGTTCTGGTGTATGTGGCTTGTGCCCTAGAATCTGAGCTACAGGTACCGAGCCCATTCTTCATTTTTAAATCAATGATCTTGGATTAAAGCAAGCTGTATAGAAGAATAAAGAGTTATTTCTTTTTGACTGTATATGCATGGAACATGGGTTCTTAAGTATGCAAGATTCATGCATGGTAAAGATGTATATATTACAAAGGAGACTATGTATTAGGGAATCTGATACAGTGTTATAGACATCCTTAGAAGTCTAGATGTAGCATACACTAGGAAAGTCAAAAATATAAAACTGGAAAAAAAAACACAAAACAACCCTCAGTCACATGGGATAAAAAGTCACTGCTATGTGTTAGGAGACAGTCTTAGAGTCATTCAAAACTGTTTCCCCGTTTGAGTCACTAGTTGCTCAGTACATTTTTCTCCCACGAATGACAGTAATGTGTCCTTTAGCAAATAGAAAAATATCAAAAAACAATGTAGTGTAGTGAAACAAACATGGGTTTTGGAATTAGACAAACTTGAATTTCAATCTGAGCTTAAAGAATTTGACCTTAGGTCTGGGTGTGGTGGCTCACGCCTGTAATACTAACACTCTAGGAGGCTGAAGTATGAGGGTTGTTTGAGGCCAGGAGTTTCAGACCAATCTGAACAAGAGCAAGACCTCCCATCTCTACAAAAAAAATAGAAAAATGAGCTGGGCATAGTGATGGGGACCTATAGTCCCAGCTATTGGGAAAGCTAAGGCAGAAGGATCACTTGAGCCTAGGAGTTTGACATTGCAGGGAGCTGTGATGATACCCCTGCATTCTAGTCAAGGAGACAGAGTGAGACCTTACCGAAAATAAATAAATAAATAAATATTAAATAAATAAAGAGTTTGACTTTGCTAACATCTCCCCATCTGAAATGAAACCTACCTCATGAGCTTAAGGGAGTTTGAGGATTAAATGATGTAGTTTACATAACTATAGTAACTATTACCATTATTACATGATTTGGAATTACTGTTTTGAGGAAAAGTAATATACTTTTGGAAGATCGATTGTGCCAGTTAGCAGATTCAGAGACAGTGTGTATATAAGAGAAGTATGATACATTTCCAAATGCGTACTGAGACTTTTTCTATTTGCATTTTTGGTATAGCTGTGGTAAGCCTATGGCAGTGTTTTTCAACTTTTTTTATCTTACAGCACACTTGAACCTATAGTTAAATTTGCATGGCACACTTAAATTATGTTGGTCAAAAAAAAAAAAAAGAGCTAAAAAAAAGAATATACTTAACTGTGCTTTGAACTTCTTTCAAAAATGATTTAATTGGTGATATTTAAAAAGTTGGGAAGCATGGTGGCACCTATGGCTCAAGGAGTAGGGCCCCATATAGCAGGAGTGGAGGGGTCAAGCCCAGCCCTGGCCAAAACTGCAAAAAAAAAAAAAAAAAAAGTTGGGGGCAACCTAAGATCCTCTCATGGCACACTGTTTGAAAATCACTGGTCTGTGGCATGACAAGGCAGATTTGCCAAAGGTATGCTGTGAGGTACTACCTGGGATTATTCCACGGCATCCAAGGATCTGGGAGAAATGGTGCTTTCTGTACA
>CAUYON010176173.1:0-43605 GCA_963573935.1 Arctocebus calabarensis
ATTAAGAAAATACATGTTTGAAATGCCATGAAAGCTATCTGTAACAGTACGATCAAAACATTTCTGAATGTATATGAATCGTGCCCTATGATTGCACCAATGTACAGAATTATGATTCAATAAAATTATAAAAAAAAAAAAAAGAAAATACATGTTTGGCTTAGCACTAGAGGTTACTGGCATGGTATTAGTAAACTATTTTTTTGTCATTGTTATTGCTGAACTACCCATTCTTCTGGCTCCAACTATAGTTGTGTTCTATAGATGTTGATGTTATGGCTTTTGCTAAGTTGGAAATGGGGATGGTACTTCTCGCTCAGATGGGTGTAGGAACCTTTGGAAACTCCTCTCTCTTTATAACTTCACTGTACTAACTGGACACAAGGTGAAAACCATAGACATCAGTTTCAACCAATGGGCTTTAGCCATCCCTTTTGTGCTTTCCTAAAACAGACTTTTTGTAGGTGACCATGTAAATGATTTGGTGCATTCTAAACCACACTTTCATGATAAGGAGGAAGGAGCCAGAAGCAGGATGGCATTTGCTACTGTTCCCATGGCATTTAGAATTACAAAATGATTAAAGTCCACAAGGTGAATGTGCAGGGAAATCCGGGATACCCAGAATGTTCTTTAGTTGAGGGATTTGAACGCACCTCAAAGATTGCACTTTCTTTCCCCACATCTTCAAAATCACTCCAGAAGAGCTCTCAAGGTCTCTGGTGAAGGGATGTCTCTGTCTTTCCTGAGATCAGGACATCAGGAAAATAGATGTGGCTTCTACAACTCCCAAGGAATGAGTACTTCTGCAGAAGATGATCCAACAGCTGGCCTCATGGCCAGCTCTTAGGCCTGGGATCTATTTCTAACAACCACTTTATTTCACCTGGCAGTTCTGATGAATCATTTCTCTAGTTACCTCCGTTTGTCCATTGGTAAAAGGGAAGAATGAACATTTAAAATCATCACATAATAATGACACTTTGCACAGAGATCTCCCAGTGATGGGAGCACCCAAGATTAGAATGTGTACCAGGGTTATACACCTTATACTATGTATCATCTCATGTATTTCCTACAACAGCCCTAGAAGGAAGGTGATATATTATCCTCTTTTCACAACCACGGAAAACTAAATCTTGGAGAAATTAACTAATTTGCCCTAAGGTATTAGAGCAAGTGAGTCAGGGACTCAGAGTTCAAACCTGACTCCAAAGATTGCACTTTTCACAAGTCAAAGTAGATTTTATTTAATAGGAGCCAAAATGCATAGGTCTGAACTTTCATCTTCAGTGTTCAAAGTCCTCTGAAAACGTATTAGCATCAATGTCAGTCAGCCAACAGTATCTATAAACTATCTTTTATGTTCTACCAAAAATAATAGTAGTAACATTTTGCATTCCATACCCCTCTTTCCATGTCTCAAAGCACTATCCCTATCTATTGTTGCATCTTCTTCTCTCAAAAATAGTATGATTTCTCAGACACATGGAAACTGGTGCCCATAGAGGTTAAAGGACTTGCTAGTCAATTATAAAGTTTCCTGACTCTTCATCCAGTAAAATTTCTCATAGGGGAAAGGGTGTGTGTTTATACATATGTGATTCAATTATTTTATTGGATTTTTCTTTAAAAGAATAAGTGCTGTAGCAAGTCACACAGTACAGATCTGCTTTTGAGGTTAATCACCTGTCCTTTCTTTTTCCAGTTCCAACCCCTGCTCCAACGTCATCTGTGGCCATGGGCTGGTGTATAATCTTCCACTACACACTGTGGAAATCCATGGCAAGAAAGATGATCTCATAGACTGAGTCATGTAGTGAAAGGCAATTCCTTCAGGAAGTCAAGGAGTGTAATTTTTATTATATATATATATATATATATATATATTTTTTTTTTTTTTTTTTTTTGCACAGGCATCCATCTGAGATTCTCTCACTAGCCCTAAGGTCTATTTCTGCATCCCATATTTATCCCAAGCTTGAATATCCCTTCCTCACTAGAGACCTCCCAGTCATTTACAAACCAGGCTCCAGAGATTAATCAGTACTGGCTGAATTTGGGGTGTTCCCAGTTTATCACCCACTTGACATAATATTTGTTCATCTTGGTACCTAAAAAAATTGAGAGGCAAAACTAGTCTGTCCCCCTAGCCAGCTGCCCACCCATCAACTTCCTCAGAGGGCATTTTGTGGATTCTAAGGAAGATGTTGTAAGAACTTCAAATGGTAGTCAAGTCTGGGTGCCCACGTGCTGTGAATGCAGCAGAATTCTCCTGTGAACCCTTTCCTACCACTCTCCTGACAGTGTCAGAGTATCTCTCAGGCTCCGTTTTACAATCGTTTAACTTACAATCACATCACATCAATTTCGACATCATAATGTGATTGGCATCGGTTTGAGGCTGCCATCAGGATGAGCTCATGACTGTGTCAAAGCCTCCGTTGAGTAAATAAAGAACTGATTTTGAATGTGGGGGGTGATGGATGATGGAAAAATCACAGAAAGAGACCAGAAACAATACAAGCTCAGTAGGGGAATTTTAGACATCAAACATTATTTTTTTATATACAAAATACCAAAGGTCACTAGTCTCCCACATCAAATACACAGACCATTTTTTTTAAACAAATCCATTTCAGTCTGAGTCTTGCAATGAATCTAAAATAAGTGATTTTGCAAAGAAGATTCTAGGATAATATTAAATTTGTGGATTTAAAAGAAACAAAGGAGGAACTGTTGGGAATGTCAAAGGATTGGGGGAGGGTGAGAGGCCCTTCAGCCTATCCAGAGTGGTAGACATTTGGATAACTGATCCCAAAGTGCAAAATTTCAAAACCATATTCACTGGTGGGCCTAAGATGCTACCACAGAGGCAAAGTAGACTCCAGCAAAGTGGCCTTGTGCCTTTTTTAAAAAGAGCTAGCAGGCTCCTTCGTGCTCAGTCGAGGCTGAACGTAGCACCCCACTTTCTGCCCAAGATACAAACTCCACATGTATCTTGGCAACCGTTCAACAAGGAGGTTTGGCCCAAGGTGGGTGGACTCAGCACGAAAATGTTCCTTCACTCATATCATCCTGTCTGAAGAAGGCGGAAGGAGACGGAAGGCTTGCAGGCTGAGTTCCCGCCGACCTCAACTGGAATAACTTGCTCTCTTTCACATCTGCAGCTGTGTCCTCCTCAGGGAGTTGTCCAACGAAACGTGATTGTAAACATCTGTCAGCTAAATCAGCTCCAAATTTAGCACTCGGGAACATTATGCGGATTTGTGATGCTCGCTGGAGAACACTGGACCCACAAACCAAGCTCACAAGGGACAGCCGGGTGGTACTCTGGGTGGTAATGTCATCTCTGACACATTTAATTTGGCTGCTCATTTATGAACGTTACGTAAAGGGAAAAAGTGACCATTTCCTTGCAAATGGCTTTCCGAACTGCCTCGAGATCAATAGTGAGAAGGGAAAGCCTTTACACTGGGAACATTGTATCCCATCCAATCATTTGCCTGGACGAGTTTTTTAAAAATCCACCTCCCCTCCCCAGGCTGGTTTTGTCTGAATTCCCTGAAACTCTATTCTCCACCCTGAAACGTCTGGCTATAACGTCACTCAACTACACCCATCCTGGAGGGAGAAAGGGTCTACATATAGTCATGCTTCTTCTTTGCTACTTTTGAAGACATCAAGTAGCATGTGGATCACATGGATGCTTTCCCTCCACTGTTGTGACATTTCAGAAGAGATGTGAGGCTGTTCTGGAAATTACAAGGCCAAGTCTTCCCCCTCAAAGACTCTCTCTTTACTGAGGCAAATCCCTAGATGATTGTCTAGAAAGTGTAATCAATCCTATCGGTTTCTCTCATCATGGTGCCCTTGAAGGGAGGCATGAGAAGAAATAGCCTTGCAATTCAACATGGTCTCCCAATAGATGCTTTATCACAGTGGACAAAATCTTGTGAATTTCCTTTACTTAAGTTAGTACGAAGGTCACAGCCTGCAGCATCCATTTCTCCATTGAGCCTCCTTCATTCCATAGGCAGAGTTGGTTTACACTCCTCACTGCCCAGCTCCCAGGGCTGCCTGTGTGTGCGTCTACTCTGAAATTAATGTGCAAATGCTATTAGGGGATGCCTTCAAATGCCACTGTGATCTCCAAGGAGGCAGACATGCCTTTACTCTGTCCTGTATTCCCAGGGTTAAGACAGTCCCACAGACTGTAGTCAGCTGGCATTTTAAAGACAGTGAATAAGTGACTGATACTAGTTTGAACTGCTGAGGCACGTAACACCTAGAAGTGAGGAAAGGTGATGCAGGCCCACGGTTGATGAGAAGCGGAGAACCCTTACTAATGTACCATGGAGGAGCCACAAGTGGGCTGCACTGTCATACCTACATGCCAGAAGCTGACTCAACACGGGTTTCTGTTGCTGTTGGAGAGAGGGTAGGCCCATCTGAAGTATCAAAGGCCAGGCAAGGACAGCCAACAGCCAGGACACAAGGAAAGCAGTACCGTCAATGTGGGATTGTTTGAGGGGGCGGAGATGGGAGGGGCTTCAGCCTCACAGTGTCTTCTTTCTGGTATCTGAAATTAGAGGGTTTGAGTTTTACATTTGCAAAGTATGATGCTTTCTCCCCTCTATTCATCCCGCTTCTGTGATGACATCCTTACCTTAGGAGGCCACATAAGGGAATAGTTAAGACTGTAGATGTAGCATCAGACAGATCAGGGTTCAAATCCCTGTCCACAGTTCACTAAAGTGTATTATCTAGGCAGGATTACTGGAAGTTTCTGAAGTAGCCCATTAGGTGGCTGAAGGGATTAAATACCAGGCAAGAGAATACCTGACACATCACCAATGTTCAGTGTAGTCAGTATGAGCATTATCACTAGAACTAGTTTGGACTCTTCTGGAGAAGAGTTTGTGGGTAAGAAAAATGAAACAAAGCTGAGGTAAGTGAAAAATACAGGTGTGCCTCATGTAAACCAGGAGCAGAAATGTACCTGGAATCAGAGAAGTTCCCTAACCTCTACTTTTCCCTGCTTCATCCTCCTCTCTCAGCCTCCTCTTTTCTCAGATCCATAGCATTGCTGGAGAAAACCCATCTCCCATCTCTCAAGATTCAGCTACTCATCAGAAGTCCTTTGCCTGGCCTTCATTTCATGTTTCTAGGGGAAAGACTAAGATGGACTCACCTTGACCCTGGTGCTACTCCTATTTATTCCATCTAGCAGGAGTTGGGCATAGGAAGAGGCTGTGGTCACTATTACTTCATGGCCCAGGGAGCTCTGGCCAGGAAGCAGGTGGGGAGGGCACCTGGACATGTGGGGAAAAAAATCATCACAAGACAGGTGGATGCAGAAACTTCCTATGAGAATGAGAATGAGATATTTAAAACTGTGAAGAAATACGTGAAAAATCCTTCTTTCTGGAAAAAAGTCCCCAATATTCCATCATATCTATTACGATCACAGCCATACTCACTTATAAAGGTGAAGATTTATGGGGAACACAAATAAATTGTTCTTGCATTATGGTGATGATTTTTTAATGCCCTTTGATTTAATAACCCAACTTTGTTTAATGTGGAAAGCTTCTACCAGGATTAATAACCCCCAAACCTTTGCCACCTAACACCTTTGCAAGGATTGGTTGATGACTGGCTGAGAGCCAGGCCCCAGTGGGAAAGACCCAGGCCAGGAGGGCAGGAGGGAGAAGGAGAAAAGTCCCAAAGATGCTGGAAGCCAAACTTCTTGTTCTTCACAGTGTGTGGATCCTAAGGCCCACTTAGGGACCCAGAAAGGCAGAAATCTGGCTCATAATTCTGAGGTCTTCATTGTATTTTCACCAAACCTCAGTAAATTCCAGGCCAGGGACAGGGAAACTACTAGAAAACTCCTTTGGTAATAAAAAGGCATTGGAAACATTGCAAAAGGACAACACGTGACTCTTAGGCCAAGACCAGTGCCAACTTCCGAAGGCCCTACGGACATTCTATAGAAATGTTCCTATGGAAATAAATAATCCCACGCCCATGCCAGCATCCTCTGGGCCCATCTGGCACTTCATCTCCAGTTCCCACCCCTGGATGCAGTGAGGATAACCAGGAAAAGTTTCTCCATTTAATCTTTGGCACATTGCATCTTCTAGCCTGAATGTCAATGTGCTGCTTCTTCTAATGTTTCCCTCAGGGATTGGGTAGGACAGATGGTCACTGTCATGTTAAAGCCAAAGACCTATGAAGCAACTTTGTGAGCATCATGAGAGCTTAACTCCTACCCCAGAGAAAGACCCTTGAGACTCTTGCCTGGACAGGGACCCAGGTTCTGAAAGCAGTGGGTAAATCACATGCACAGCCCAGTCTTCAGAGTAGACACAGTGCTTTTGAAATTGCTCAGTTGGCTGCCCTGAGACATTGCCCAAATGTTCCCTTAAACATTGCTTTTATCTTCAGCAAAGCTGTGTGCAGCCAGAGCTCCAGGAAAATTTGCTTTAGCCTGAGGGCTTTGAGTGAGTGTTCAAGGCCCAGAAGCCTGAGTTCTAGTAATGGAGACTGTTCCCTTCTGCTCCAAGGACTATTGCCTTAATTGAAACCTTTACTATCGCCAACTTGTGCAACTCAGCAGTGTCTATGCACTGTGGCTTCTGTGTCCTAGGGAGTGCAGACATACAAAGTTATCTCTACAACATGTTTATAAGGTAGCCATACATTCATTAAGACAGTCAATGAATTTAGCACCTACTTTAGCCCATAATGCACAAGGAGCTGGATATAAAATAGTGAATACTATTCTGTCCTGTCAGGATGTCTACAGTCCAGTCAGGGTGAAAGATAACTAAAGGGTAAGACTGGTGAGGCTGACGTACACAGGATCAGGACAGGGTAATTTGTACTTAGGAGAGAAACATAATAGAATCTTGAGGGGTGAGAGAAGGTTTCCTAGAGCAGGATATTTCTGTGGAATCCTAAAGGAAGTAAAGGGCTTGAGCAGATGATTATGGGGAAGAAAACTGTAGCCTTTAGCCCCATCCAGCCATGGGCCCCAGCTCACCAGATCATGAAGCCCAGCTATGAGAAGAATCTGTGAACATGGCCCAAGTGTACATGCTTGTGTGGGAGTTCAGTGGAGTCAGGGACTGGGTACTCAAAAATGAAAACAAAGTTCTTAACTCTTCCAAGAATGGTTATAAAGTCTGGCTTCCTTCTTAGAAGCTTAGAGAACCACCAGAATTTTCTTTCAGAACAAATGAGGTCATCTGAAAAGTTATGAAATGTGTAGAATACCTACTATGTGCCCAGTAGTGGGAGAAAGGAGATGGGACAGGATGGAGAGAGAAGATTCAAGAGAGATGGAAGAAGGTCCTGCGTGGTAGAAAGAAGGAGGGAGAAGGCACCGAGAGGCTGGGTGACCCAACAGCAATTTACTAGTGTACCTGCCAATTTTTGCATATCGTCTAGCAACTTCATTTCTGCCCATAACTGAACAGGAATGGATACACTTAAAAGCAAAAGGGATTTTAGCAGAGCAGAAAGAGGCATTTCTGGCCTGTTGTCTCCAACATGCTCCAAATGTGAGATAAATATTCTGTTGTGTGGTGCACTGTTGGAAGAAGCTTTATAGGTAAGGAGAAAGCTCAGCTGACCCACTTACAATCCTCCCGACCTGTGCCTGAGATTTGACCAAGCTTAAGTGAAATATGGGGCAAGGGAATCTTCAAAGGAAGCTCAGAGATTTAAGTTCCATGAGCATCTTCCCCAACAGAATTCAGTCACAAGCAAATGTGAAATACTAAAATGTGTCATTCCAGCTATGCGTATGTGCCAGGGTGAGGTTGGCACTGTGTGACTTTTGCAAATTCAGATTTTTGTCCATTTCTACCTGATCCCAAACTAAAGGGGAGAGTCCTTCACCTTACTGTGACAATGGGGGTCTGTTGGCTGTCTGTGGAGAACATATCTTGCTCTGTAAACCTCTATCTTGCTCTTGTTCTGTAAACCTATCTTTTCCTTCCTCAAGAAACTTTGTTTCATGATTAAAAAAAAAACAACAAAAAACTAAAAGGGAGAGATGCCCAACAAACTCTTACACAACTACCCAAACTATCCCTTGTTCTTTGGAACTCAAAAGTCACAGAATTTTAGAGTTGGGAGGCCAGAGAAAGTAAATGAGAACCTGTTTTATTAAGATGCTTCACATGTGCTAGGCACATTTACCAGAGTTAACAAAAGTAAAATAACTATTTCACGTTTCTTATTTTATAGATAAGGAAACTGAGGGACAAGGAGTTTAGACAAATTATTCAAAGTCACATGCCCAGTAATATTTGCATGCATTTACACATGAAATTTATACATGAAACATGCCAGGTATTATGCACGGGACACTGGTAAATGGACTTCCAATCAGCCTGCCCAGCACCTCTAGGAGAGGTGAAGTAGTGCTAGAAGAGTGACTTAATTTCTTAATAGTCATCTGCATCTTCCCTCTAAACAATGCCAGCATTTTGATCAATGAAAAAATGTGGAGGGAATATTTTTACATCAAAAAGAATTGTTTTGAAAGATGTTTGGAGATCATTTAGGGATCTAAAAATAGACCGGCCATTCGATCCTTCAATTTCTCTACTAGGTATATATCCAGAAAACCAAAAACCACTTTATAACAAAGAAATTTGCACCAGAATGTTTATTGCAGCCCAATTCATAATTGCTAAGTCATGGAAGAAGCCCAAGTGCCCATCGACCCACAAATGGATCAATAAATTGTGGTATATGTACATCATGGAATATTATGCAGCCTTAAAGAAATATGGAGACTTTACCTCTTTTATGTTTACATGGATGGAGCTGGAACATATTCTTCTCAGCAAAGTATCTCAAGAATGGAAGAAAAAGTATCCAATATACTCAGCCCTACTATGAAACCAGTTTATAGCTTTCATATGAAATTTATAACCCAACTATCGCCTAAGAAGAAGGAGAATGGGGAGAAGACGGGGAGGGGAGGGAGGACGCTGGGTGGAGGGAGGGTAATTGATGAGACCACACCTACGTTGCATATTACAAGAGTACTTGGTAAATTTACTAAGTGCAGAGTATAAATGTCTGAACACAATAACTAAGAAAAGGCAGTGAAGGCTATGTTAACCAGTTCAATGAAAATATTTCAAATGGTGTATAAAACCAGCACGTTGTACCCCATGATTACATTAATGTACGCCACTATGATTTAATAAAAAAAATTGTTTTGAATTTTAGATTTATAGCTTTTAAAACTATTAGTGTGGGTAGAATAAAACAAATGTAACAATGTTGAGGACAGTTTCCCATATTATTTCAGACTATTATGTATTTTATTATGTTAAAGAGTCTAACAAACTTATATGCCTTTTTCATAAATTATTTTTCTAGGATGACATCCCAAGCTATTAAAGTTAACTCAATGAAGTTATCCATGGATCCTTGCCAGGTAATTCTAAATCAAGAGATTCAGAGGGGTCCCAGCTGAATCCATCATTTGGTTATATTTGGTTTGGCTTATAGAGTGTTTGCCCATAGAGAATTTTTTAATTTTTTAAAACACTTTGCAACATTTCAAAATCAGGAGATAAAAATAAAGATTCTTACTTCTAGAAAAAAGCAAAATCAGAAGCTCTTGAAACGCTGAGCCACGATCTCACTGACAGTATAAATCGTCTAGGGCTGTGCACAGGGTGGCTTTGTTAGACAGGACAAACACCACAGCCCACCTCATCTCTCCTTTCTCTACACCTGTCTGCTTCACTCTATTACCTGCCAGGCCTGCTGGCATTTGCGTTCACGACCTTTGCTCCTTATCAGGGGTCAACATCTTTAAAAAGCTACATGGAGACTTCCAAACCATTTTGTTAGGGTGTTGAGTACAAAATGATTTTGGTGAGCAGTGGGATTGAATATGCATTCATTCACTCAAATACGTCTTGTCTGCTGGGTTCCAGGCACGTGCTAAGAAGGGAGGAAATGGAGATAAACAAGGCTCAGCTTCTGCAGGAGCCTTGCCGTAGTGAGGGAGAGGAACAGAGCGATTAGAAAACAGTTTATCCAAATGCTCTGATGAGTCATGGCAGTACAAAGGCAGGGGCAACCAAGACCAATTCTAATCAGAGAATCTGAAGAATTTTTATAGAAAAAATAACCACTGGACTGAATGTTCAGGGTTCATCTGGAAAATGAAAAATATTCTAAGTTAGCAAAATAAAACAGTTTCATGCTGTAAATTGGTAGCCCAGGGATGGGGGTTTTAAAACATGGCCCCTCAATTCTTTAATACTCCTTTTAATGACAGGTGTGGTCTGTGTCCCTTCTAATGACAGGTGTGGTCTGTGTCCCTTCCCCAGATTTTAATCTGGGTAGACTTGGGACTATATAGCTAATAGAATAGCTATAATATGATTTCAGAAGCCAGGACATAAAGGGAAGCTTTAGCACACATTTGGAGCCCTGAGCCCCCATGGGAGGGACCACGCTGAGGCTGTTCACTGAGGGGGGGGTGTCAAGCCACAGGACAAGCCACGTGTGGGTGCTCTGGTCAGCAGTCCCAGTCTTTGAGTCATCATTGTTACACAGCAATTGTAATCGGAACGACAGGCTATGGAGTTTGCTAAGAAGCCAAACAAGACAGTGAAGCTACGCATTAGTGACAGAGGAAACAGTCCTACCACTCTTCGACAAGAGGAATAAACAGGGGACTTGGTATTAGTGAGACTTAGGGTGCAAGGTCACCTGGGAGGAGTTGGAACCTTCGGAAGTCTTCCAGAAGGAGGGAAACAACAGAAGAAACACAGCCGGGGCTGCAGATACTACCGGATGAGAAAGAGAAACACCCAAGTTTCTTTCTTCTCCTTTCCCCTGTATCTTCTGCTGTTGCCTGCCATTGGCCTTGCTCAGCCAGACTAGAAAACAAAGCCTAAACGGGCAGGTCCCTTGCAGTACGGAGCAAAGGAAGGGAAGAGGCCCAGGAGCAGCACACGGAGCACTGAAGAATGAGTAGAACGTCACCAGACAGAAAAGGGGAGACAGCAATTCAGGCAGAAGGGACAGCAGATCTGTGAAGGCGCGTGGATGGCATATTCAGCAAACTGCACAAAACTCACATGACTGCAATGTAGTAGAGACTCTTATCTCTCTCGCATGGCCAAGAAAACTGCAGCTCAGAGACGTTAAGTGTAGTGGACATGTGTGACCTGGGGAGTCACTTGGGCTGCAGTATCTCCTTATTTGGGAAAATCTTCCCTTGTAGATATCTCAGTGGAAGGTAGGGGACCACCAACGACTATGAAAACCAAAAGGGCCACCCCTACCCCTTTCAGAGCAGAATGATCCCAATCCGACATTAGTGCCCAGAACTGGCAATCTCAAGTGACACAAAAGTAGAGGGTAAAAAAGTCGTCCCGGGCATCAGGGGTGCCACCAGGAGCCCAGTGCTGCTGGTGTTGACTATCCAGGGGCTGCCTTTGAGTCCTCCTCATTTTGACCTTGTCCCTGTCTCTTGCTTTGTGATCTTTCTGACTCTTGCTAATTTTCCAAATCTGATCCTCCAGGCTTCCTGTTAATTCTCTGAACTATTCAGGACTTTGACAACAAATGCCCCTCCTGATTAAGGTGGAGTCTATTTCTGTTGCCTGTGGTCAAGAATTTGACTCCAAGTAAGAATTTGTGCTCCTAACCACTATATAGCATTTATTTTGAGAACACTAGGTAGATGTTGCTATGAAAATGGATGCACACTGAGAAACTGGGTGCGTACATGTGCTGTGGGTCTCTCTGAACCTGCTAATGATAAAAGAGACATCACTTAATAAGGAGGAAAATCAAATCATCAGCTAACATTGAAGGGCTATAACAGTTTCCTACAGCTGCTGTTTAAAAGTATCACAAACTTACTAGCTAAAAACAATATGTATTTATCATCTTAACAGAGGTCAGAAGTCTAAAAGGTCTCGCTGGGCTAACTTCAAGGCATCAGTAGGGCTTTGTTCCTTCGGGAGGCTGTTGTTGTCTTGCCTTTTCTGGCTTCTAGAAACTGCCAACATTCATTGCCTAGTGGCCCCCTTCCATCCCCAAAGCTAGCAACAGCAGTCTTTCTCAAATCATAACTCTTTGATAGCTCTTCTGCTGCCTCTTCCACATCTAAAGGACCCTTGCGATTATATTGGGTCCACCCAGGTAATCAAGATAATCTTATTTTAAGGTCAGCAGATTACCAATCTTGATTCCATGTGCAACTTTAATACCTCCTTGCCACGTAACGTAACATAATCACAGGCTCCAGGATTTAGGATGCAAACATTTTTGTAAGACTGTAATTCTACCTACCACAATCACTTACGTGCCGAGTTTTAACAGACTTCACTTAATCCTCACCACAACTTTATAAAATAGACACTACAATTGTCCCCATCTTATAGATGAGGAAACTGAGGCTCAGAGAGAATAGCTGGCCTAAGGCCACATGATCTATAGCAGAGCAGACTCAATGCCAGATCTGTCCAGCCCTGCTAGTCAATTCTCCAAACTTACTATATTCTTTCCCATCTTAAGGCCTTACTTATGTTGTTTCTTCTGTTTGATATCCACTTTCCCAGTCTTTACCTGGCTGTCTTCTTCTTATCTGTCAAACTCCTACTTATATGTCACTTCCACAGGGATCCTCTCTGACACTGCAGGTGAAGCCAGGAACCTCTGTTTCACATATCATAATTGTGCTTGATGTCTTGTGTGCATGTTTTTCTTTTCTCAGAATAAAATCCCCTGGCCCTATCAGGGCCCTGCACAAACCAGGCTCTGCCCCTCTCTACCATCACCTTTGCCCATATGCACCTTCTTTTGGCACCTTGAAATCTCTGAGGTCTTCCTACTTGGGTACCTTGGCACACATGTCTTTCCTGTAGCCTGGTTTTCCCCCTGCTCTATTTGGATAACTCCCCTTTCTTCAGACCCCACCTTACATGTCACTCAAGCATAATATTAGGCCCAGCAGTACACCTTCAGGCACTTATCATCATAATTGTACGGTTATTTGTGTGATTAGTATTTCCTCTGCCACTATACCAAATCCCAGGGCCTTGTACCATGTACCATGTCTGGTAACATGCTGATTAAATTAATCAAATGCCTGGAATGCGGCTGTGCAGACATGAGAAACTATCAAATATACTCTACTTAGAAATACTGGAAACCCATGACATGCTATTGCTTTTAATGTTCCTAAGAAGTTCACAGCTCTCTTCTCTCTTCCCACCCCCACACTCCACTCTTAATGAGCAAGACTGATCGAAATCAGAGACACTGATTAAACCACATTTCTTAAAGGAAGAGCCCTGGTAATAAAAGGATGAATAAGCTAAACATTTGGGTATAGGTCTCATGTTTCCCAGCAGTCATTCTTCTACAAGGCTAGCACTGATGAACCCTGCCTGCAAAACAAAGAAATAAACAAAACCAAAATCAAATTGGAGAGGGAGGCCTAGACCAGCGATTCTCCATCTTCAGTGAGTGTCAAAAGCACCTGAAGTATTCATCGGGGCTCCACCAGAGATTTCCAATCAGTAGCTCTGGCAAGGGCTCAGGGAATCTGCATTCTTATCAAGCTCAGTTGGATGCTGCTCCTGCTGATCTTTGGACCACACTTTGAGTAGCAGCAGGAAGTGATTCTGAAACTTGGGCTGTAATAACCTGGAGCCCATAGTCATTGAAATGGGATAGAGCCTGGACCTCTGCATTTTTACCCACTCTCAGGAAAGTTTCAAAAATACTCTCAAACTTGGCTATACGTTGTAAACCCCTGGAGGCTTTTAAAAACTGCTAATGCCAGGGTTTGACCCCTATAGATTCTGATTTGATTGATCTGCAGTACAGCCTGAGCAGAGGTTTCAAGCTCCCTCAGTCATCTGAAGGCACACAAAAGCTTGAGCATTACTGAACTAGAGCAGTGATCCCCAAGCTTAAAGGCACTAAAACCACCTGGAGGACCTTTGAAGCCATGGAAGGGTCTCCCCCTTCCTTCCGGATTCGGTAGTTCCTTGTTGAGGCCTTAGACTCTGCATTTCTAATAAGTTCCCAGGGGCTGCTGATGTCACTGACCCGGAGACTCCACTTTGGAACCACTGTGCTAGGGGAGGAGAGCAAAGTCGGTCCACTGTGTCAGTATTTTCAGACGTGAGGATCACAGGAATCCCTGAGCATCTTGCTACAATGCACATTCTCATCGTGGCAGGGTTTAGATGTCTGGATCAAAAGTTGCAAGATTCTAATTTCTTTTTTTTTTTTTTTTTTGAGACAGAGCCTCAAGCTGTCACTCTGGATAGAGTGCTGTTGCATCACAGCTCACAGCAACCTCCAATTCCTGGGCTCAAGCGAGTCTCCTGGCTCTGCCTCCCAAGTAGCTGGGACTACAGGCGCCCGCCACAACGCCTGGTCATTGTTTGGTTGCAGTCGTCATTATTGTTTGGCGGGCCCGGGCTGGAATCGAACCCGCCAGCTCAGGTGTACGTGGCTGGCGCCTTAGCCCGTTGAGCCACAGGCGCTGAGCCAAGATTCTAATTTCTAACCAGCCTCCAGATGAGGCCATTGCTGCAGGCCCACAGACCATACATTGAGTAACAAGACCTGAACTATTCAGATCCTAGTCCTGAGACAATGTTGAGCCCAAGCCAAGGTGAGTGTTCCAGTGTTGTTTAGCAGGGCTACACAGTGAACTTCGTGTTCACAGCCCCGGTCTTAATGAAAAGTTCCTTTGCGTGCCATTGTTCCCTCCGCATGCATTTTTCCCACAGACTGCGGAGAAAGGAGGCTGGTACAGAATGGGATTTAGGTGTTCTGATGTCCCTGGCCCAAACCATCTTAATCTCACCATGATTTGCAACCTAACAATGCAAATGACAGTTATTTGGGTCTACTGCTTACCATTTTTGCCTAATTACTGCACAGTAAAAGAAAAGAGTCAAAACACATGTCAGATCTGCTTGTGTGAGCTTTATTTGATTACAACAGTAACCTCCATTCTGTATGCTAACCTTCACGGCTGGTTACACATGTAAAATGGTTGTCTGCTCACAACTTAAAGACATCAGAGAGAATGCTGGGTGTTAAGAGACATGGCAAATTATCCAATATGTTGATTTCCCACAGTAAGGAATGGTTAAAGCTGTGATTGCTATTTTCGAGGCTCTGTCTGGATACCTACTTTCTTTGCTTCCAATATTCTAGCCGTGAGAGTGGGAGTAAAGGCAAAGGAATAGGAAAGAAAAACATATATATATAAATATGATGAATCTGTCATATTACCTTCATTACATACTGGATGTGTTTAGGGGGAAAAAAAACTCTCAATTCAGAGCACTTGCTGCAAATCGCATCGCTGATTACATGGCCATACTCCTGGTGGGAAAGCCAGAAGCAGTGAAGGATGGAGTCGAGCATGTCCCGTGTGCTTATTTATGGTGCAGCACATCGTCAAACAACACTTCACAGGCTCTGGGATGGCAGGCTGGAGGGCTTTGAAGAGAAATAATGAGCTGAGAGGTTCATGACATGCCATTAAAAAGTTTGTGATTGGATTTGGAAAATCAGATGGGTCTCCAAGGGAAAGGGGCATTTCTGAGCCATTGCTCTTAGAATATTTTGGAGCCTCAGAGCAGATATTTATGAGAGGGGAGAGTTGCTTTTGTCTCCCAACCAGGTTCTGACTCTGATGTGTTTGAGGAAGCTCCTTTGCACTGCAGACCTGAAGTCCCAGAATATCCATGATGTCACCTTTCTCCCGATCTGCCGCCCACTGCACGGAGGCACGCTATTAGCTCTCTAATGTTTTAGCTTAATTCTCCCACATGTGGGTTGTGATTCCAGCCCAAACAAAGTCAGCAGGAGATTTTCTAGCCACTGAATTGCTCAAGGTGTTATAGGCTCAGTGAAATCAGGGAGCGAGATTGGGTTGGGATGCATACATTACCAACAAAAAGATGAGGAGAGAGGAAAGGGCACCACGGCAGTGGGCTTTGAGGTTGCTGGTTCTGTCATTTCCAAATCAAACCCTCCGTCTTCCAATCGGTGATTGGATGCTCTGGGTTTTCACCTTTGAGATTTCAGGGCTTTTCTGGTATACGTGATAGAAGAGAGCACCCCGTTCCAGGGGTGAACCAGGGAGTCCCTCTCAGTAAATTAGAAATGAGGCATTTTAGGATATGAGATCATCAAAGAGAATAGTATTTGAAAAGGAAAAAATACACACACACAGTAACACATAAGTAGCCCAGCACAGGATGAATTTGCGGTTAAGCTCTTTTTTTTTTTTTTTTTTTTTTACATTGCAGATGACAGTTTTAACTCTTTGAATCCCAGAGTCCCCCTGCACACACACAGCATGAAAAAAACGGTTCTGCAGCTGCCACCATAAAGCCAGGCTGTGCCACAGGCTGAATTAGGAAGGTCTCTTTTCCCTTCCAGCAGTGCAGGCCTAACATTTTTTTCCCTCGCTTTTTCAAAATCATTTTACTGACATGCTCAACATTTCATGTTATTAAAACAATTCCGTTTAAAACACAAAGTCTTAAAAACAAATATTAAAACATTAAAACTTGGGGAATTATAATTGGATTGCACTTGGTTTTTGGAGGACAGTTTCAAGAAGTATGGATGTGAGTTGGGGGATGCTGGCCCCACATCTTTTGACTCAAGCAATCACACCATAAGAGAGCATTTATGATCACTAGGAAAGGGGGGGTGTCAAACGTTGTGCGAATCAAAAGCAAAACAAGTGTTATTTCTTCTACAGCTTTCCTCACAAAAGTCACATGGAGGATGGTCCATCTTTGAGCCCACTCCAGCCATTTACTTTTATAATGTAAAAGTGTATTTCATACGGGCAAAGCTTTTTGTTTTTTCTTTTTTCCTCCTCTCCTTTTTCACTGTGGGAAAATGAACTTATTTTCGGTCACCCCTGACATCTGACCACTCCACTGATCACGAGGACACTGTGGTAAACCACAACTCCACTTGAAATTCTTTCTTTTAGGCAGGGTTCCTGTACTTCGGGTGGCACTGTCCTTGGCTACCCACTGGGTTTTCTCGAATGGGAGTTCCATTTTCACTTTCCTCCACTCAGAGTGTTTTTACTCTAGCCTAAGTCTTTCGATTGGATTTGTCCTCACAATGGGCTGAATATAAAAATGACACCAGTTTTCCTAGTCAAAGCTCCCAAAGTAGCCCAAACATTATGTTCTTCTTTTTAAAAGGAAAAAAAAAAAAAAAAGCATGAAAACTTTAGACATCCTGCAAGGGGGGTGTGGGGGGAGCCGACTCTCTTGACTAATATCGAGATGATCCGGCAGGGTTTATACATATTCCTTCTGTTTGAATCATCTTGTTTTTTGTAGCTGTTTTACACCTCCAGGATCCTGCCATCTGCCCACTCTAAAGAAACAGCAGAGCATTCCAAAAACAATGGCTGGAAGGAAATAATTTTGATCCAACCCGAGAGATCGACTTTTCTGCATCCTTTTGGTTACTGCTGCCTTTCCTGGAGAGAATAGCCTGCTGTGGCCCAGAGGTCCATGCTGTCGTGGCCTCACCTGCTCCTAAGCCCCTCTTCTGCCTGTCATGCCATCGGGTTGACCAGGGAGAACGCAGTGTACAGATCTGGCTACCCTCTTGGCTGAAGCGGAGGGGGGTGGCGCCCTGGGCAGTTATGTCCTGCTCAGATCTCGTGTGTGTCACTGGAATATAGGTCAGCTTTTGCTGGACGACTTGAGGCAGGCTGGAAGCATGAGGACCCCAGATTGGGCCTAGGTCTTCTCCCCTACTCCCTTCCTACCCGAAACAAGTTAACAAGCCCACAGAGTGCTGAGAGAGGCCATCGGCACAGACAGAACTAGTCTGTCCATTTTGCACACAAATGCTGGGGAATCTGAAGCTTAAAAAGCTTTATCAGTCCTGGGGTTGGGCCAAGATGCAGGCTGAAATTCAGCTGGCCAGGCCAAGTGCAGCTGCTGGCTATTCATGCTTCCCACAGGGACTTTTTCTCAACCCCTGATTTAGGTAGTAAAGTGGATGGGTAAAGCACACGTAGCTGCAGAGGGTGACAGGGGAAACAAAATGACTTCCAATTTACTGAGCAGCTCAGGTGGAGGCAGAGAGCGCAGAAGAGGTTTTCTTTCCAACAGCAAAATGAGGTGTCAGTTAAAATGCTGCTGGCCTTGCAAGAGAGATTATTACTTATAAGGAACATTGGCAAATGCTTTAGGCTGAACATTTCGGCTTGGTTACTTCTGTTTCCCCTGCAGGTCTTAGAAGGATAAAAGATATTACATGGATTCATTTTGTGTGTGTGAATTAAAACATTGATGCTCTGATTTTTGGTAACAAGTGATGCCAAGTTAGTGCTGAGCAGGCAGAAAGGCATGGGACAAAGGCTTTGCCTTTGGAGAAATGCAAAAAATGTTCACCAAAAAATACTGCCCATCATCACACTATGCATGCTCAAAGTGGGACTCCAGACTCCCAAATCACAGTGTCTGACTAATCATCCTTTAACGAAAACAACAAAAATAAAATCAGTTAGTGAAGGGTATTTTTCCAGGCCAATAAGTTCAGAAAGCAAGCAGAGCTTCAAGGAAAATGAGATTTCCATTAATTAGGTTAACATCAAATGCTTCAATAATAATCTTATAAATGTGAATTTTTCATCGGTACAGTCGTTGTGTTTATAATTTCTCAACATTCAAGTTAAATTAAAATTCAGTATCTATTATGTTTTTCTCATTGTGCAAAGCATTTTCCCACACATTGTAAGGGACAATGCTTCTTGTGATTTACCCCTCATAAGAACCTAAAGTATCAAATACCATTGTCATCATTTTATCAATGAGATTTAAACTCTTAACATCCTGCTTGAGGTTTAAGTGTGGAGCTGAGATTCAAACTCTGGTTCCCTAAATCCCTTGTGGTTTTCCCAACCCTTTCAGCTGCCTCATCTCGTTTTGTGCATTCATATTTAGGTTGGTTATTGTGTAAGAAGCTAGATGAGAAAAGCTATGAACTAAAATAGATTTCTTTAAGTTACTTATTTAGAATGTTTTGCCCATATATGAAGGTTCTAAAGGTAGTTGAGGTGGTCATAAAACTTTATCATCCCTTCTACATAAAGAGTGCCTAAGTTTGTAAATAAACTCTCTGTTAGGAAAGCATTATACTTCTGATTAAAATCTGATCTGGTATTTTAAATGCATTGAAGTGTCCAGACATAAAATAGTTGGAACCTCACATAAGAGGAAAATATTGGTTTAAAAAGTTGGATAGTGAAAGATGTTAGTAAGTAGCTGATCCAATGCCGAGTGCATATTGACACGGCAGGAAGAGGGAAGTTAATTTAGTCAGCATCTTCATTGGAGGGGTTGGATGCCAACCTTTCTTAAAAGAGAGGAAAAAGACATACAGTAAACTTTTGTCTATCTTTTTTTTTTGTCTTTTCTGCCTAAAAAAGAAAAAAGATGGGACAGAAGTAAGTTGAAAATTATAGGAATATAGAGATGAAAAATAGATTGCACTGGCCATCGAGGATCTCCTGGCCCAGGAGGACAGGCAGATGCATAAACATGACACGATAGATGAAAAAATAGGAATATGGGCAAGGGGACAAGGTACAAAAAAGTGCAGAGAAGGAAGTAACCAGAGGGTGGGGGGAAGAATCAGAAAGAACTTCACAGAAGAGGAAATTTGAGCTAGAATCTAAAGACCTTGACCAAGTGGATAACGGAAAAGCAAAAAAAAAAAGTCTGTATGAAAGTCCAGAACATGAAATGGCCTGAAATTTGGGGGCCAAGAAGGAATCCGATATTGCTAGAGGGGAGGGCAGGAAGGGCTGAGTGTGGAGAAATAAACTAGAGAAGCAGTGAAGAGGCTGGAACTTGGACATAGTGTGAAGAGCCACTAATGGGTTTTAAAAAATGGATTAGTTTTCCAAAAATTACCATTATGGTAGTGTCAAGAATGAATAGTCATCTGATCAAGAAAACGAAAAGCTGGTTGTTTTAAAAAAGTAATTAAATAGACAAACGCCTGGCATGATTGATTGTTTTTTTTAAGAAGCAGAAATAAATAGTACCAGATATGAAAAGGGTCATTGAAACAGAGTAAGTAAATATTTTAAAATCATAAGAGAGTCACATGAACAACTTTAGGCCAATATATTTAAAACTTGAGATACACAGTACAATTTTTAGAAAGCATAAATTATGGAGATTAACTTGAGAAGAAATTGACATTGAATAAACCTATAAACAGTCAGGGGGGAAAAAAATCAATAGTCCTAAATATGTCATAGCAGAGACTAGATCCAGAAAAATTTGTAGATCATTTTTTTCCAAAAAACTCAAGGCAGAAATAATAACCCCTAACAACCATTCCAAAAAGTAGAAAAATATTTTATAATACTTTGCAAAGCCATTGTAACCCTGATGTCAAAGGCAGCCAAGGACAAAATGAGAATTGATTTCACATATGGACTGGGATCTAAATAAAACCCAGTAAGCAATCCAATGTGAGTGTGTGTATGAGTATCATATCAAATAAGTCTTATATTGCATGTAAGAATTTTTAATACTAGAAAAATCCATTATAAAATTTATCACATAGACATATTATGATAAATAATGTAAAACATTCAGTCAAATTCAACACCTATTCATGACTAAAACAAAAAGGTCTTTGCCTGGAGGTTTGAATCATAGCCCCATAATTTATGAGGTATTAAATTTTAATTTGGGTAAAAACAATCATCTAAGATTTGTATGAAAAAGGAAAAGAATAGAGGAAGAAAGACAGTAGAGGCAAAGAGAATGAGCAGGAGGAGGTCATTGTAGCAAATCCATTTAGGAGATACCAGAAGTCAAAGGCTGCTGAAAAGCTTCCATGCTAAAGACTAAGGAGGAAGGACAAAATTCAGCGATAATTAAGAAGGAAGATTGATAGAAGCCGGTGATTGACTGGATGTGGGAGGAGGGTTGTAATGAAGAGAAAGGAGTCTATTATGACTCTGAGCTTTCTAGACTAGGTGGCTGGTAATTCAATTAGCCAAAATAGAAAATACAGTTTGCAGATTTGTCTGAAATTAGCAAGGCTCCCTTGCATGGAAGGGAAATAAGTGTTTAAGAGAACTGAGCACCAGCAGACTGAAAAAGAGATTTTGCCATCATTGTATTTCAATTAATATCAAGAAAGAAGGAAAAATAAGGATCATGGGCTTTTTAACCCCATACTGACACTGGGCTTGGCAAAGACTTGCCACTTGATAAAATTTGCTAAACTAGCCCAAAGCTACCAGCCATTTACTTAGCATATGGATATGTGAGGAGATGAGGGTTTTAGACAGTAAGAATCACAGTAGGTAAGAAAAAAATTAAGTTTATCTTAGAAGTATGCAGAAAATTTAGGGTCAGGTCATGCCTAATAATGGTAATATTGTGATAAAAATATTTTTTACACTGAAAACATTTTGGTATATCTTGCTCTGCCACGTATTTCATTGTATTTTTATAAATAGTTATTACATTTTTTAATTAAAAGTTAAGTTTTTTTGCAAAAGATTCGCTTGTGTAGAAAATAATAAATATAATATCTTGGTGCTCAATAATTCACCGATGCCCAAGACATTGCAGCTAGGAGCTACCAGAATTGTCTTTTTTTTTTTTTTAATAGAGTCTCATTCTGTCACTCTGGGTAGGTGTCACCATGGTGTCATAGCTCACAGAAACCTCAAACTCTTTTAGGCTTAAGCAATCTTCTTGCATCAGCCTCCCAAGTATCAGGGACTATAGGCAACTGTCATAACATCCAACTAGGTTGGTTTTTGTTTTTCTATTTTTAGTAGAGACGGGTCTTCCCTTTGCTCAGGCTGGTCTTGAACTCCTGAGCTCAGGTGATTAGCCCACTTAGGCCTCCCAGAGAATTGTCTTAATTGTCTTTTTCCTCTTCCCTGTTCATTTCCCCAATTTGCCATCTCAACTTCATACTATTTATGTATGTCCCACTCATTATGCTGTAACTTGTAGAAATTCAGTAGAAACAAATCAAACCAAGTCACCATTTTATTATGTACATGCAAAGTACAAACATAAAGATAGTTATTGTTTAAACATTTCCACCCCACCTAGTAAAACATGGCTAGCCACTTTTAGAGCAGCAATGTCACATTGAAGTCGCAGCAGGCAGCCACTGAGACAATTTGTTAATCACAAGACCAGTCTTCCCCAAGACAGCTGAAAATGGCCATGACTTCATTTGGCTTTAAGGAAATTCATTCAGGCATGTGTCGGGTGGAGAGTACTAGAAAACTATGAGTGACCCATCTACAGTTTGAGCAACTATTTCATAACTGCCTGGTGCTTACATTTCAACCTTTGGAACACCAGAGTTCAGATGGCATTACCCAGGGACCAAACTCAAACCAGAGGGAGAATCGTACTAGAACCCTTTGGCAGGAACAATCTCCTGCTGATCCAATCCAAGTGGCAAGATCCACAGCAGGACAAAGGAACTTTTGAAAGGAACTTGAAAAGAGCTTAGTTACTCTGCGGTTAACCCATCAAAGGCTCCTTCCTGCAACCCAGAGGACAGCAGGCCTCGACATGTGCTGGCCATTTGGAAAACAGATTCATACAGAGCAGATCAAACATTTCAGGAGAGCCCCTTGCCTTGAAAAGATGGAGCCTTATGAAAATCATTAAACAATTCATTGATATTTATTTGCTTACACCGTGCTTAGGCAAAGCAAGCAGAAAGATGAAGATGAGAGCCATTGACCTGGTTTCAGAGGCCCTTGTTGGAGAAAGAAGGATTCCCTTACATGCCTGATTTAAAGAGCCTTTTAAGAGGACATCCTACCACACAGCTGGCATAGGGAAGCTCTCTTGGCTCCCTCCCACTGTGTATTAGGTAACAGCCACCTCAAGCTTCTTAGAAAACTAGAAATCCCCAGGCAGTTAGAGAAATTCCACAAAGCTAAGAAAACTCTCACCATCTCAGAGCTTTAAGCAGAAAAAAAAATTTCCAAACATCTTCCTTTCTTAGTCTGTGGCCCCTTGTGTAACCCATTCCCAGTCTCATAAAACATAGTGTCTCTACAGCATGCCCAATAATCTTTTCTTCCTAATGAGCCAAAACTCTTCATTCATCGCTCAGGATCCACGGGCTTGGAAATGAACAGAGGAAGGTTATTGTGTGTGAGTTCCACTGTCTGATATGAGGAATATTGCTTGCTTTAAAGTTTAAGAAAGTAGCCCCTCCAGATTCATCAGGCTCCTAGCCTCCACTTCCTCCTTACTCAGCTGCAAAATTCCTGTGATTAGAGAAGAGCTCGGCAGAATGCCGTCTTTCTTACAATTTGGGCTTTCAGATGATGTCTGTGTTTCATCTATGCTGCAGGGGACACAAAACGCACAGCCTCTGAAGCTCCAAGAACTGGGGGAGGCTGCTGGCTCTAAGGGAATTGGGCTTGACTTCTCCCAGAACATCACAGAGGTTGCAAATCTGTCCTCCAATATTCAACACATATGTTCTAAAAGTCATTAAGTTCCAACATTAAAAAACAAATTTTAAAAATCTAGCCATGGCTCTTGTACAGAGCAGATATTCAAAGAATGCTGTTGACTGTTGAATGTGTTAGCTGATAAATATGAGAAATACAGTCTGGCTTGTACCACATGGCCGCTGAAGTTGCTAGGAAGACATTTGTCCTTAGTTTGTCATTATACACATTTTAGAAAATGAAATACCTTAACTCTGAATAAGTTTGAAAAATTATCTTTCCTCACAAAGCTTTCCTCCAATTCTCCCCTTTGTTATTTTTGGGGGAACAACTGTCATTTGATTTTGAATAGTTAATTAACTTTGTTACCTCCTCAACTACCTGGTTCTCAAAAGGAAGAATTTTGCCTTACTATATAGTTACTTACCTTTTATTTTATTTATTTTATTTTTTATTTTTTTGGTAACTTCTTGGGATCCAACATAAATTTTTACACAAAGCAGATACTAAATAATTGTTTATCACCTGTTCAATTTGTTCTTTAGTAGATGATAGAAATACAGTCTGGTTTGTACCAGACTGTACAATATAAGCTTGCAATACATAGGATGCATCATAAGCTTGTACTTAGAAGATAAGTTGTCTTAGAAGATCTTTTCTGTGTTCCCAAGTTAGCTTTGGACACCAGTACTTAAGAGGGAATAATGTGTTTGATGAAGTAAAATAAGATTAATAAGATTGCAATGTATAAATGTTATCACCAAAAATATTGCAACAGTGACATTTACTGTTACTAGATAGAGATGCTGGTGAATTTCTAATTGGTCTTATGACAGCCACTTCTGTAGTAGGCGGGGAGCCTTACTTGTGGCAAGTACTTTGTAGATGAACTGATTAGGCTTTTCAGAGCACAAGATCTAGTCTATGATGCTTTCTGTATTGAAAGAAAGAAGAGGGGGAGAAAGGAAAAAAGTAAAAAGAGGGAGGGGAGAAAAGAAGGAAACAAATGAAAGAGAAAGAAAGAAACAAGTAGGAACTCTGATACATACATGACTTAACCACTTGTTAACTACCAACATGTACACAGATCAAATATGCCAAAATAGGACAATTAAAAAAGAAAGAAATACCAACCCCAGAAATAGAATTTGAGGACCTTTTCTTCATAAGCCTTTGGTGTTTTCAATGACCACTTTGCCCAATTCCATCTCACTTCCAAGCCTAAGAAAAACTCATTCCAGGAGTCTATCTAAATTTTAAAACTTGTAAGTAGCACTGTCCCTGGCAATGCTTTCAATAGGGATGTTCTTCAACGGGAAGCTTAGAAGACAGGTCTGTCCAGAGCAGTGTTTTTCAACCTTTTCAATCTCATGGCATACACTTGAACCTATAGTTAAACTTCCGCAGCCTATTTAAATTATGTGTATCCAACAACAACAACAAAAAAAGAATATGTTTACTGTGCTTTGAATTTTTTTCAAAAATAATTAAATTATTGAGTTTAAAAATTTTTCACAGCACATCAGTTGACAACCACTGCTCTAGATGTTTGCTTATCACTGTCCATGCAATCGCACCCATCATGGCATTCGGTTATGCCTTGCAGTGGACCCTGCAGGCATCGCATCATTTCATCACCGCATCAGGGCAGGGGCTGTCTGCTTTATTGGCATGGGACCGGCAAGTGGTGAGTGCCCAATGCATACTTGTTGAATAAATGAATTATCATAAAAGCCTTATGAAATAACAGGAAGATGCCCATTCAGCGTACAGGGAGACTGAAGTATGAAGCCATTTAGTCATTTGTCTCAGATCATGGTTGCCGAGCATCTGTGCCGAGCAACCATTTACCTAGGGGCTGCCCTCCTCATTAAATCTGAAGGGCTACTCTCAAGGGTAGCCTTTCCTTTCCCTGCTAGGTTAAAAAAACTCTGTGCATCCTTTGAGCATTAGTTCAAAAAAAAAGAAGCCTATAAAATTGTGTTTCCCTGTGACCTTTTTTCTAAATCAGGAAATAGTTACTTAGGCCCCCCATAAAGCCAGCTCAGAACCCTACCTCCTCCTCCTCCTCCTTTATCAAGACTTCCTTGACTTGCAAAGCGGTTCCTATGACAAGAAGTGTGCCAGTAATTTTTACAGGCTGCCAAAGCCTCCACCTCTTTCTTAAAGAAGCCTGCACTTTTTCTTCTCCAGAACTCTATGATACCGTTAAGCAAAACCCAGCCATTTTCAATGTTACACCACAGTCTCAGAATATTTCAGAATATGTTTAGAATATCTTAAATAATACACTGTTCAGTAGCAAGTATAATCATCATGTAAATACTCTACTTAAAGATCAGAATTTTCTAAAGAGGTAGACACATATTGATCAGAGAAAAGCAAAACCTTACTTGACATTATTTCTTAATAAGGTAAATATGTTACATTTACATATACAGCAGCCCATGGTTAGAACAAGAGCTCAAAATGGCACACAATTCCCACATCCAAAACCTGTTATAGCAAAACTCATACAATATTTTTGCATTATAAATAGGGGGGAAAAGAGTAATTAGTTACACATTAGTTCATATTGGTCATTTTTACTGAATCCACACAACGGTAAAAATAGCACATCAATAAAAACAATTTGCAGGGAAAGAAGAATATAAGGGGGGAATGAATAAATTGACTTGGCCACATTCTCAATCTTGTAGCTAAGATGTTAATATTATCTAGAAAGTTGCCATTCATCATATTAGGCAAGATATTATGTGGAAACCACACAACACAATGTCTATTGGTCTGGTATTTTGTTTTAGCTATCCATGTGAGTCACTGATATCACCTAGGATACTCTAAGAAGAAAAAACATTATAATAAAATTGGTCATGCTTGTCTGCTTTGGAGAGTATTCCTGGTATGACCGTGTTTATCGCTAGTGGAATTCATTTTGGATCTATGTTCTGGATGGATTTATTTGTATGGGAAACACAAGAGGACACCAATTGTTAAATATGTCCTCCCCTCCATGCCCAACCTAATGAAATCTCACCCACTCTGCAACCCTCATCTTGCATGTTACCCCCTGCATTAGGTCTTTCCTGTTCTATCCTCTGAGCAGATTTATTTCCTTGCTGTTTTGGGCATCTGGAAAACTTTGGCTTTTTGCCCTTCTCATGAGACATACCCTGCTCTGCCTGCCTTATAACTGTCTCTTTGCCTTATTGCCCTATTGGATTTTAAGTCCCTTGAAAGTTGGGACCAAGCTTATCTTTACACTTCCTACAGACTGAGCACAGAGTGTTGAACCTAGAAGCTCAATAAAAATGTGTTAAGTTGCAGTAAATCATGACCCGCCCTGGCTGCCAGGCCCTCAGCCAGCTCCAAAGCACAGAACACAATAGGCCCTTGTATTCACTGCTGTGCACACCCACAGACATGTACCAAGCACCTGGAAACATGGGACACTTAGTTACTTGGCAAATACTCGCCCTTCCAGGGTGTCTTCCCTTTTGAAGACACTCCTCTGACAACTCGCCTGCTGCTGGTTAGATGGGGCACCCCCTGCAATGGCCCATTGCTGCAAAGCAAATGGCCAAATTCACTGTGCCAGGAACCAAGAGAAGAGAAGGATCCAAGTACAAGAGTCTCAATGCCAAGAATGTGCTCTCAGATTTATAAATGGGAGAGGGAAGCAGGGAGCGTTGCAGGGGGGAAAATGCTGTTGAATTTGCACTACAGCCTCCTCCCTCTCCTCTCTGTTCCTTCTTGACCCTCCCGTCTCCCTCCCCTGTACTTGATTCCCCATTGTCACTTGGTCCTGCAGAGCTTGGAATTCAAGCCTTGTCCCCAGGGAGGGGCCTCTGCTCCAGAGAGGTCAGGGCCACCACCCACTTCCTCTGTGGGATGCTCTCACAAGACGCTGTGGCAGCAATGCTCATGCTCTTGATTAAATACAAATTGTACTGACCAGTTTCCAGGAACTGTAGTGGAAAGTCAATTCCCCCCAAACCCTCAGGACATTTCCCAGATCCTGAAAGGATTATTATTATCATTGTTAGTATTATTGACAAAGCCCACATCATTTTTTAAATGTTTTCTTAAAGGAGCAAGATAGAGCAAAAAGAAGCCTGAAGCTTCCAGAATGCACCTTAGATGCTGCTTTGCAAGAATAAAATAACCTGTTGGATTCTGTTCAGGCAGCAAGATGGAAGGAAATAGGCTTCTCCTTAAAATTCAGGCAAGGTTGACAATTGAGCAAATTAAAACATAGAATGCCCAGTTGAATCGAATTTCAGACCACCAACAAATAATGTTCTTGTATAAGTATATCCCACATATTGCATGGGACATACTTAGGCTAGAATCTTATTTTTTTATTGATCTGAAAGTCAAATTTAACCCATCATCCTTTATTATGTTGGGCAACCCATAAGCCGAGGGAAAGTCAGGACAGTGAAGAGATTTCCACCAACAAAAGCTTCTTTTAAAGCTCTGGCTGAATGACTTTGGAGGACATTTCAACTCAGGCCCTGCATTTTCCCTGGAGCGTGAGCTCAGTGTCATAGAAAAACAATTAGGAGAATGAACATTCATTGAACATTCTGCCCCTTCCTTGCCCTCAGCAGCCTGCAGCAAACTGCTCCCCCTGGACCAGCAGGGGAGAAAAAAAACTTTCTCTTTTAAGATGGCTTCCCCCTCCCCTTTTACAAATTTGCTTGTTTCTTGGGTTTACTGGAGAGCTGCTTATGCTAATTGCTTGCAGACTGAAGCCCAATCCCACCTGTTGGGCCTGAGTGATTAAAAAGGTCAAGTTGTGGAGGCAGGAAGACCTTGTTTGGAAATCTGGCTGTGCCACTTCCACTGTAAAACACTGGGCAAGCTGCTTAACGTCTCTGGGTCTCAGTTTCTGCACCGGTAAAATGAAGGTGCTCACAGGGTTGGGGTGAGAGTAAGAACCCATGGGAGCAGGTATGGTGCTCGTCACAGTGCCCGTGTAGTAGTTTCTCCTGGAATACTAACCACAGGCATTATTATTCTGTCTCTTTGGTGTGTCACACATCACAGCGGACACCTGGACTTGAGTGTACGTGAGCCCCTGGAAATGCAGAAACAGAGATCTTAGAATGCTGTCAAGACTTGTGCACCAGGAAGGGATGATAACTAGCTTGAAAGACAGCCCCGTGGCTCTCCCAAGGCTTTGTCCCGGTCAGTCTCTTGGGCTGACCACCTCCAAATCTGATGATCAGATCAACAAATGGACTTGAACTAGGTCATCACAAAAATACATTGGGGGTCAGAAGTCTACTTTAAGACGGAAAGTAAGAGTGGCAGGGAGATATGGAGAAAGATTGAACTCCTTGGAGTTATTATTTAAAACTGTCTACATGGTGTGGTGGCCACTGTTTGGAGCAGGTATGGAGTCACCATTCTTCTGGTGATATATGGTCCCCATCCCTTGGGTCTCCTTTGGTGGGTTGTTCAGGTTAAGGTGGCCCATGTGACCCAGGCCTAAGTCAAGCAGATCACTGTGTCCCCCATCTCTGAAAGCCAAGAGTCAGGTGTATAGACAGGGACACCTGACTCCCGAGGAGCTAGTCCCAGATTTTGCCTGGGTGACTAAAAGAAGCATGAACTGTCCCCTCCTACACAATGAAACTAAAAGGAAGTGACTGCCTGACTCTCAGCTGTTCAGTGCCAGGCCCAAATTCATCCAGTTTTTGGTTTAATTCTGTGTGAGGCAAGCTTTCTGTTACTTGCAGATAGAGATGTGGCGTGTCTCCCTGGCTTCCCGCCCCCTTCTGCCAGCCCAGGGCTGGGGCTTTGCAGCTCCCAGCAGTCTGTGGGCTCCTCTGAACTTGCTTATACACCAGGGTCAGGGCGTTCAGGCTTCAGCCTCTACCAGTCCTGATATTCCTGTTCCCAAAGGTGTCCCTGCAGGACAACAATAAGGGGAAAATAGCTATTGGCTGTTGTTATACAAGGGAGTGCCCAGCACTGTGCTGAGAATTTTATTCTACTAAGTCCTCCCGCAGCCCCATCTTACATAGGTGACTGAGGCTCAGAAGCTGTAAAGCACCACAGATCAGGTGGCATAAACAACAGAAATTTATTTTCTCCCAGTTCTGGAGGCTGGAAGTCCAAGATCAAGATGTCTGCAGGATTGTTTCTTCCAAGCCCTTTCCCCTTGCCTTGCAGATGGCCATCTTCTCCCTGTGTCCTCAATGTTCTGTCCTCCGTGCAAACACATGCTTGTGTCCGAATCTCCTCTTCTTGTAAGGAACACAATCATATTGAATTAGGGGCCCACTCCAAAGGCCACATTTAAATTCAAGGTACTGAGGGTCAGGACTTCAACAGACCGATTGGGGGTGGACAGAATCCAGCCCATAATGGAGGGATTAAGTAATTTACTCCAGGTCATACAGCTGGGTCCACTGAGGAGCTAAGATTCACACTCACGTCTGTGTGCATCCAAAGCCCAGCATTACTCACATTTCTTCCTTTCTCATTACCCAGAGAGGCTTCAGAAACCACCCTATCAACCACCATCACTGCTACCCACTGTAATGGGTACCACCAGGAATAAAGTGAGAAGGAGAGGCCTACCCTCTGGTGCATGACCCAGGAGGGACAATTGAAGAAGGTAAAAATAAGAACATGAAGATAAGGTCCGTAGTAAACATATCATTAACATTCATTCCTTTTTCTCTCTTCTAACAAGGCTGATAGCAACATAGGAGAAATAGCATAAGAAAGTTAAAGATAAAACACTGAGGCCGACCATAAGTGTGTGGGTGATGAATCTGGACTTAGCTTTATAGGCAATGGAGTTGGACAGGGGCTGCAACATTATTGCTAGTAGACACACGCTGTGGGAAGGTTGTCCTCACCCAGATGTGTAAGGCGGATTAGAGGAGAAAGGAGCGGTGGTGGAAGCGGGAGACTGCTGGGAAAGAACAGAAGTAATATGAGTGTGCAGCAGAGGGGCAACAAGGGAGGATGAGGAAAGGAAAGGGGGCTGGAGAGGAAGCTGCGGGGACCAAATGTGCACACTGGGCTGCCAAAAGGATATCGCTGGTCAGGAGAAAGAATAGGCCAAAGTTTCAGGACCAAAAAAAGTATTGGTTACTACATGTAACAGACCCTATTTTCCATCGGCCCACATTTCCTGCCACACTTCCCTTCCTAATTCCTAACCAAAATTACAGTTTTATTCAAATATTCATCCTCTTCTAAGTGTCCACTGCTTCAGAGAAGATTCATTCCTCCTCAGCCCCAGGGAAGGGTCTTTTATTTTTTTTTATTTTGGGTTAATGTGATAGCGTAAACCACTAAGTTACAATATTTGCATTTGTTAGGTAGCGTCCCTCTTGCAGTTGTGTCCCACATCCAAAAGGTGTACCATATACCCTTACATTGTGTCCGTTAAATGGGAGCACACTAATCTTCTCCCTTTTCCCCCTCCTCTCCCTTCTTTTATTCCCCCTTCCCCCAACTTGGAGTGTTAAGTTTTTCTCTTATGTGGGCATGTATTAGATCATCTACTGGTTTCACATTAGTATTGAGCACATTGAATATTAGCTTTTCCATTCTTGTTATACTTTACTAAGAAGAATGTATACCAACTCCATCCAGGTTAATACAAAAAATGTAAAGTCTCCATCTTTTTATAGTATTCTATGGTATACATATACCACAGTTTGTTAATCAGTTCCTGGGTTGATGGGCATTTAAGTTGTTTCCACAACTTGGTGATGGTAAATTGAGCTGCAATAAACAATATTAGCACAAGTGTCTTTATGATAAAATGATTTTTTTTCTTCTAGGTAGATGCATATTAATGGGATTGTGGAATCAAATGGGAGGTCTAATTTGAGTTCTTTGAGGATTCTCCATACTTCTTTCCAAAGAGGTTGTATTAGTTTGCAGTCCCACCAACAGTGTAAAAGTGTCCCCTTCTCTGCACTTCCACGCTAGCATCTGTGCACCTTTGGGACTTCGTGATTTTAGCTATTCTCCTCGGGGTTGGGTGATATCTCAAGGTGGTCATGCTTTGCATTTCATAGATGATTAGGAACAATTTTTTCTTTTCTTTGTTGGTCATTTATCTGTCTTCCTCAGAGAAGGTTCTGTTCATGTCTCTTGCCTAGTGATGGATGGGATTGTTTGCTCCTTTTTTGTGGAGGGAGGGATCTTGATTTTTCCAGGCCATCTAGGTGGCTCATCACTAGTGGATCAGGCATAAGCAGACAAAAAATTCTTTACAAAAAAAGTGAAAATGTAGAAACAACCAGGATGTCCACCCACTGAGAAATGGATAGACAAAATGTGGTACATCCATTACAGTGTAGTATTAACAATAAAAAGAATGAAGTACTGATTCATAGTACAAGATGGATCAGCCTCAAAACATTATGCTATGTGAAAAAAGTCAGACACAAAAGACCACACATTGTATGAGTCTATTTAAACGAACTCTTCAGGATAGGTAAATCCAAACAATCAAAAAGTAGATTAATGGTTGCCAGGAGCTGCAAAGAGAGGGAGCAAGGAGTGATTGTTAGTGGATAAAAGACTTCTTTGGGGACAATGACAACGTTCTAAAACTGACTGTGGTAATGGCCACACAATGTTGTTCATGTATTTAAAAAAACATTGAATTATATGCTTTAAGTAGGTGAATTATATGGTATATAAATTTTATCTCAATGAAGCTGTTGCTAATTTTTTTTTTAAAGGAGAAAAAGGAAGACTGTAATGGAGACTTCTGGAAAGGGTTTAATTACTTTTCAAACAGAAACACAAAAGAGTCAGCCCCTCTTCCTCTCAAGGCTGTTGTATCTGACTCTGATGAAACGAACCATCAGAAGTCAGATCTGACACACACACAGTAAAGCAGCCCCAACAGAAGCACCTCGACTTCTCATTACTTGTGGTAATGTGTTTCTTTATTTCAAGCACTTGAGTTAGGGTATTCTATCACTTGTATCTGGGGCATTGGAACCAAGACAGTTCCATTAACAGAAATTGTTAGGCCAGAAAAAGGTCAATTTTTTTGGAGACTATGAGTTTATGTCAATTTAAAAGTGCAAGTATAATCTAAGTGAAAGAAGAAATGTAATTTTAGATCTGAAGAAAATGATGGATGGGGGGGATTGGTCCATTGATTGAGGAGTTACATGCTCAGTGCTAAAGGCAGAAGCCCAAAGAAGAGCTCAGAGAGAATCCAAAAAAAAAAGTCTGAGTTCCAAGAACTCCCCACATTTAGCAGGAGGAAGAGGAAAAGAAATTAGTGGAGGAAGCTTGGCGCCTGTGGCTCAACGGTTTAAGGCGCCAGCCACGTACACCTGAGCTGGCGGGTTCGAATCCAGCCCGGGACCACCAAACAACAATGATGGCTGCAACCAAAAAATGGCCAGGCGTTGTGGCGGGCATCTGTAGTCCCAGCTACTTGGGAGGCAGAGGCAGGAGACTCACTTGAGCCCAGGAATTAGAGATTGCTGTGAGCTGTGATGGCACAGCACTCTATCCAGGGTGACAGATCGAGGCTCTGTTTCAAAAAAAAAAAAAAAGAAATTAGTGGAGGAGAGTGAGAAAGCTTGGGTATAAAAGAATGAGAGAAGCTATGAAAGGTGGCAAATGCTGTCATGAAGGGAATTCAAGAAAAAACAGTGATAGTTTGGGTCAAATTCCATAAAGAACCCAGGAGGAAGTGGCAAAGATAATAAGGTTGGATAAACAATGACTACAGTGATTGTTAGAAAAAGATAAAGCAAAAACTAAGGTAATTTTCATGGAGTGATGGTGACAACGGTCAGATTTCAGAAGCTGCAGGCTGGGGACAGGCAGTAGATCCTGATGACGTAGTAATATCTCCTTATAGCAGTTGGGTAGCTGTGGAAACTCACAACACTGTACTCACCAATATCTGATTCCACTCCTCTTTCAGGCACCTGGAAGATGGTGCTTCTCATTACTCTTGCACTTGAGGAGCCATGTGGCAGTTCTTTAGTAAAATGTGAAGTGGGCCCTTTCTGGACTAAGGCCGTGAGAAGCCCAGTCTGCTGTCCCTGCCACAGTGGTCTGGGAGGAAGCCCTGTGCATAGAAAACAAAATCAAAAGATTGAAGACCATAGAATGCTGAGTCACTTAATAGAGGATAACTACCCTCCAGGAGAGTCACCTGACTTTCTGTGGCCATTGCATGTACAAAAAAATCAACTCTGGTTAAAGCCATTGAGTAGTGGGGGCTGTTTGTCCTCAAAGCATAACCTAATCCTATACTTACTAACAGATAGTGAATGGGAAGAAAGCTAGCAAAGTGGCAAAAGAGAATAGCAAAGTTGAGAGGAAGAGATTTTTGGTTTTATTTTTGATTATTCCTATTTCTATGATGAGTGAGAACCAAGCATGTTTATTAGGAAAATGGAAAGAACCAGTGGAGAGGAAGAACCTAAAGATGACAAAGCAATGGCTTAAAGAAAGCAGAAAATATGGCAGGACACAAACCAATAAGTGAGTCCCTGCCCTTCTTCATCCAAGAGAAAAGTAAAAAATCCAGACCCAGGAGGAATATCCAGCAACTTTAGGTAGAGAAGGAAGCTGAGGGAGCCCACCCTCATCAGCCCTTGCACTTGACTTCAGAGACAAGCAAGCAGAGTGAGACTGGGATCTGGAATCCTTGAAGTGGAGCAATTTCAAAGGATGATGAGTGTCTGCTATGATCATCTTTACCTATCAGCCTCCTGGCATCTGTCCATGTGGGATGACTGGCAAGGACTTATTCACCACGCATGTCATTCTTTTGGTTTAAATTCTACAGGCATTTATTAAACAGAATCGTCATCATTTAAAAGTAAAGTCATACCCAGAAAGGGTTAAAACTATTCTTTTTCTGAGCTATGAGCTCCCCACCCCCTCTGCTTCCTTAGCCCTCTAACTAAATTAGCTATTCCATTGACAGGCCAGTGCTGGCCCCCTAGCAGAACAACACATGCTGTGCTCCCTGTGCCAGTGCACTCATGATGAACTGTGAGCCACACATCTGCTGCAGAGAAGAAACTCTTCTTCCCAAACGGCTGACATTAGCTGAGGATCCTGGGTTCATCTCTACATAGCATGTTGTCATAGATAGGCTGCTGGACAATCAGAGGCGGGAGTTAGTTCTTGTGTTCTTATTGCATCACCATACATCCCTGACTATTGCTGTTTTCATCAGCTCTGTATTATTCAAAGACTCTATTTCTACAAAGTAAGTTGGATTAAAACTCAGTGTCCACTCTTCTTTACCCCTAAACCATTGCTGTCTCTGGATTTAGGATGTATTTTCACCTCTTCAAGTCTTTTTCTTTGACTTAAAGCAGTGGTCAGCAAATATTTTCTGTAAAAAGCTGGATAGTAAATATTTTAGGCTTTGTGGGCCATACACTCTCTACTGCAACTACTCGCTGCTTCTGTCATAATAGCACAAAAGCAGACAGAGGTAATACCTAAATGAATGAACATGGTTATGTCCCAATAAAAAATTATAAAAACAGACACTGGGTTGAATTTTGCCTATGTATATCATACCAACCCTGGTTTAAAGTATGGTGAGATTCTGTTCCCTACCCATCCCCTGAAAAAAAAGGTATGGGTTTTCAAGAAGGTTTCAGATGAGTAGACAGATTTTAAAAAATAGTATTTTTCCATGTATTCAACTCTTAGAAAATATATGTATAACTAACATTTTTGAACTTTTTATTTATTCCTTCTGCAAACAATAGTATAGTATTTCTCCCTTCTAATATTATGCATCTTAAGTTTTTATATTTCTTTTCCCCAACAGAAAAAAAATGTTGAGGGTAGCAGTAGAATTTAGTTCAGAGAAGAGAGGGTTAAACGGTTAAAAAATTAGAGGGTAAAAGTATCCCCTATCTGCCAACACAGCCTCTTCTTTAGAAACTGATTTACCCAGACATTGAATTGATTATAAGATATGTAGAGTAAAAACAAATTTGCTGACCTTCATTTCAGAGATCAAAGGTTAAATTCATACCCTTTAGGATGGTTCTGTTAAATTATTCCCAAGCTGCCTGGTGACATATTTTCAAAAAATATTTCTCTCCAAGTTTATCAAGTGTTCTTTGTGTTCTGAAAACATGATTTGGAGTCCCAGCTAGAGCTGGGATCTCGTGAGTCTTAGCTGAAATTCTTCTCAAGCTATGTTCAGAGGTATACAGTTAGTTGGGATAGACACTAATGGTGGGGGTTAATATCTCCTAGACTAGCTGTTTACTGAAGATTGAAATTAACATTTTATGCTAGGTAACCAAGGGTTGTATGAACCGTGCATAGATAAAGGGCTAAAATTGTCCATCTTGATGTCCTTGATGTTCAGCAGAATAAATATATCTTAGATTATAATAGCAGACAATGACTCTTACCAATGTTTTTCTTTTGCCTCTTAGCAGTGCCTCAGAACAGAACCCCAAAAGTTCAAAAGTAAGGAAACTGCACACAAAAAATTAACACAATAACTTAAAAAATTTTTTTCTGTCATTTTAATTATAAACTAAAACAAAACCCTCCCACAGCAATGATTAACAAAATTCATTTTACAACAAAGTTATACCTGTTCTTAGCAAGATGAAAAAAATCAAGATACTGGTGTAAATACTTTACATAGCTACGTACATTTCATTTAAAAGGACAATCCTTTAGTCTGAATTATGTCCTCCCTAGTTTTATGTTAAATAATTAAATTTCATTATTCTTAATTGAATGATTACTTAATAAAATAGTACATTAGCAATCCTATATTGGTCCCCAGTTGTTTTAAACCACAATTCTACTATTTAAAAAAATTAAGAAGAGGAAAGAGAGTTATTAAAACTTTAGTTTGTCTGATTTGCTGGCTTTACAGGGAGTACCAAATCTGGATTTTCTTTCCTATAAAGTTCAAAAGGTATGCCATTGCTGACCCCTGAGAATTTAAATTGTGAAAAACTAAGCTGACTAATTGCCTTTTGGGGTGTGTGCGTTTACACTCATGAAGAGATCTTATCATTGATTTTGTAAGTGGCAGATATCAGTATATTTATTTGGTGAGTGTGGAAACTGAGAATTGTTTTTTTCAACTGTGAGAGAATAAAAATTAAATCCAAATAGCCTCACATATGTCATTCAATTCATACACTTCCTATTGTAGTATGAAGCAAATCAATGACAATTTAATAATAGGAGTTTCCAGCAAGATGCCAATCAGCTGAAGTTGGATATCCTTTTTTCCTCTTACCAAGACTTAGGTTCTTAATCTATAAATGGGGATAAGATGTCCTATCTCAGGGGAATAGGTAGGGTATTAAATGAGATATTGTATATAACACACTAGTTTATTTACAGGCATAAAATAGGTGCTCAATAAATGTTTTGTGTTACTGTTTTAATTGCATGTTAAAGAGACAAAAATGCCATGGAATTACTTTCCCATATATTCAAGCTAAAATAGAAAATAAAATCACCTAGAATCTTTATCAACTAATGCCAATCAAATGGTTGGAAGCCTTCTATTAAAACTGCAACTTTCTCATTTACACTAGACTGTTTATCACAGCTCAATTTACAATCACCAAAATGTGGAAACAACCTAAATGCCCACCAACACAGGAATGGATTGATAAGCTGTGGTATATGTATACAATGGAACATTATCCAGCCATTAAGAAAGATGGAGACTATGTCTCCATGGAGATGGAGATGGAATGCATTCTTTTCAGGAAAGCATCACAAGAATGGAGAAGCAAGAATCCAATGTACTCAATTCTAATATGAAGGCAGAGATGAACTAATACAGGAGGTGGGGTAGGGGGATGAAGGATCGGGGAGAGAGAAGAAGGATGTGGGGGTCACAGTGTATGACACATCTCTTGGGGACAGGACACAATTATAAGAGGGACTTTACCTAACAAATGCAATCAGTGTAACCTAATTCCTTATACCCTCAATGAATTCCAAACAATAAAAAAAAAAAAAAGCCAACTGGGGAAACTTATTAAATGTAGAGTATCAATGTCTTTTGTATATGAATCGTGCCCTATGATTGCACCAATGTACAGAATTATGATTCAATAAAATTATAAAAAAAAAAGCCTGCAACTTTCGGAGAAATTGCTATTCTGTGTGTATGTGTGTATAAAAGAGAGAGATCATAAAGAATGATGATTTTTTTAAGTTGTCAGAGAAATTATATCATAACAATTAAAGCTCTTTTGCAATTTTTGGCCAGGGCTGGGTTTGAAACTACCACCTCCGGCATATGGGGCCAGCGCCCTACTCTTTTGAACCACAGGCACACCCTAATTAAAACTCTTTTGAATGTAAGGAAAAATAACCCACTCGATGTAGCCCAAGAAAGAAGGAAGGTTATTTTATCAACAATTTGTCCAAAACACAGAGTGTCCACTCTCTGCCAAGACACAGGGGCATCTTTAGGGCAAGAAGTCCAGCCAGACCACATGGACCAGAGCTGAAATCCGGAGTTTAGAACACATTCCTTCTATTTTGCAAACATACATGGTCTTTCTTCTGTCTTCTCATACTTTCATTACTCTTTGCTATGTTCTGAGTATGCCCCCCAAAATTCAACTGTTGAAAATTACTCACCAATTTGATAGTATTAAGAGATTGGGCCTTTAGGAGGTAATTAAGGGTTGAAGGCAGAGGCCTTGTCATTGTGCCCTGTGAGAATGCTGCAAAAAGACACCATTTATGAAGCACATTGCCCAACCAGACACTGAATCTGCTGGCAACTTGATCTTGGACTTCCTAGTCACTAAAACTATAAGTGATACATTTCTATTACTTGTAAGTTACCCAGTCTAAGGTACTTTGTTATAGGGGCCAAAACAAACTAACACTTCCTTTGTGCATCTACTCTATTTTTCTCTTTTTCTCTCCTTACCTTTTTTCTCTGAACGCTCATTTAGGGAATAGCTCAAGATAGCTAATTTAGACCCAATCTCCATTTTCTCCCCACTCAAGTATTTATACCAAGTAGAACCCTCTTCTCTGTGATTTATATCTCCTAAAGGAAGGAGTCTGTTTGGCTTAACCAGATTATGGCTCCCCTTGGGACCGGATGGTCTTAACCAGCTGAGGCCATAACATAAAAAGAGAGAGTAAGGCTCTAACATGTGCAAACATAATGATCCAGGCTTCCCCATTTCAGGTCACGGTGGGGATGCAGCCATGGAGAATGGGCCTATTGCATGGACTGGCCTCCTGGAGAATTAGAGGATTAATTAATAACAGTCCCTTGCAAATCTATCCCCACAAAGGAGAAGAAAATAAAACCAAAAGTCATCACTACATACAAAGTATTCTTGTATTGGGGTGGGTATATATTCCTAACTTTTTAAAAAAGGAAACATATAAACTACTGGTTTTACATTATGTCCAAGCCTTTTGGGAAACATGTCCAACAGTGGTTTGTGCCTGTCTCATACTTGTTTTATTTTATTTGGCAGCAAAATGAAGATTGTGTTTTGAATAAGAGCCCAGTTATGTCCTTTATACGTTTCATTAAGCATTAGGCGCTGCTCCTGTCCTCTTTTCTGACAGTCACACCCAGGCATGCTTTGTAGACTCCTTTTGTGGGAATATTTTTGCTCATTTCTACATTATAGTTTCTTGTAACCACAAAATAAATCTGACATTTGACATAGAGTTGGAGGATTTAAAGAAGATAAAAGTTTCTTATCAACCCATTGTTTATATTAAAGAATTGATACAATTGGTTTTTCTTGATGCTGTTTAGAAAAAACCGCTAAAAACCTAAAATTGAAATATGTTCCTAGAGAGGACAGGAAAGAGGGAGGATGAGGGAGATTGTGGAGTTGGAAGTCTGAACCCAGGCTCTGCCCCTCACAGGCTGTGTTCCTTAGGCAAGTTATATAACCTTTCTGAGCCTCAGCCACTCCTCATTAATCATATGGGGTAATCCTACCTTGAACTTGCACTCACAAGTTTGTTTGAGAACACAATGAAATAAAATGTGCTCTTGTAACAGTATTTTCGTGATTTGAAAACATGCTCATAAAGTGGAAGATGGTAGTTAAAAGAATAAAAATCCCTCCTAAGCTCAAGAAGTTGACTAGAGAGTCTTCCTTTGCCACATGACTCCCTTCAGTTTGTTTCTGGTGGCCTTAGAGGCAGTGGATCCAGAGCCCTTGTACTAACTCTGTGCTGTTCAATTCCCCACACTCTTGTGGATATATTCAGTTACATTTGTTTCCCTACAGGTCCTTGGACCAGTCCCTCCAAAGGACATACCTACCTCTGATGGTCATTTGAAAACTAAAGCAGTCTACATACACTAGCAGCTATTGTTCATCAGGCATTGTGCTAGGCTGTGATTTTATAATAATATAAAAACAAGAACAACCATTGCCAGGTTGTTGAGTATTTCTTTTTTGTTTGATTTATTTTTTAATTTTGTTTCAAAATATTAGGGGAGGTACAAATGTTTTTGATGCATGGTTTGAGTCTGCACTATAAATGGGCCCAACCTCAGAAGAGTGTTCATTGTACCCATTAGCTGGGTTCTTGCCCCTAAGAATATAGGTAAATGTTCTTGCCCACTTTTTAGTGGGATTGTTTGTTTTCTTCTTGCTGATTTGTTTGAGTTCTTTGTAGATTCTGATTATTAGCCTTTTATCATATGTATAGGTTAGAAATATTTTCTCCCATTCTGTACATTGTAAATACTCTGTTGATTATTTCCTTAGCTGTGCAAAAGGTTTTTAATTTATTTTGTTGCTTACTTATTTTGTTGCTGCTATAATTGCTGATGGGGTGTTAGTCATGAATTCTTTGCCTAGACCCATGTCTAGAAGAGTTTTTTCACATAATTTTTCCTAGAATTCTTATGGTTTCATGCCTTATGTTTAAGTCTTTTATCTATCTTGAATTAACTTTTGTGAGTGGTGAGAGAAAGTGATCCTGTTTCATTATTGTCCATGTGGCTATCCAATTTTCCCAGCACCATTTATTGAATAGAGTTTCTTTTTCCCAATTTACATTATTGCCTACTTTGTCAAATATCAGTTGGCTATAGGTAGATAGTTTTATGTTTGGGTCCTCTACTTTGTTCCACTCATCTACCTATCTATTTTTGTACCAATACCATGCCATTTTGGGTACTGTAGCCTTACAGCATTGTTTAAAGTCTGGTAGCATGATTATTTGTTTTTGCTTAGGATTTCTTTGGCTATATGAGCCTTTTCTGGTTCCAAATAAGGCACAGAAATATTTTTTCCAGATCTGTGAAATATGCCATTGGTATTTTGATGAGGATTGCATTGAATCTATAAATATCTTTCAGTAGTATGGACATTTTAACAATGTTTCTATCTATCTATGAGTAGGTTATGTTACTCCATGTGTTGTGTCATCTGATTTCTTTCCTCAGTGTTTCATAGTTCTCCATGTAGAGATTTTTCACCTCCTTGATTAAATATATTCCTGGGCATTTTGTTTTCTTTTTAACTATTGTGAATAGTATTGAGCCTTCGATTTGATTCTGAGCTTGACCATTATTGATATGTAGGAATATTACTCATTTCTGTATATTAATTTTGTAACTGGAGACTTTGCTAAACTCATTTACCAACTCCAAGAGTCTCTAGTACTCTTTGGGGTTTTCCAAATACAAGATTATATTATCAGTGAAAAGCAATAGTTCAACCTTCTCTTTCCCAATTTGGATATCCTTTATTTCTTTCTTTTGCCTGATCGCTCTGCTAAGACTTCCAATACTATATTGAATAAAAGACGATGGCTCAGCGCCTGTGGCTCAATGGGCTAAGGCGCCAGCCACGTACAAATGAGCTGGCAGGTTCGAATCCAGCCCAGGCCACCAAACAACAGTGCCAGCTGCAACCAAAAAAATGGCCGATGTTGTGTCGGGGGCCTGTAGTCCCAGCTACTTGGGAGGCAGAGGCAAGAGACTCGCTTGAGCCTAGGAATTGGAGGTTTCAGTGAGCTGTGACGCCATGGCACTCTATCCAGGGTGACAGCTTGAGGCTCTATCTCAAAAAAAAAAAAAAAAAAAGAATAAAAGTGATGACAGTGAACACACTTGTCTTGTTCTAGTTCTTAGGGAGAATGCTTTCAACTATTCCCCATTCGCTTTGACATTGGCTGTAGGTTTGTCATGTGGTTTTTATAATTTTGAGATACATTCTTTCTATGCCTAGTGTGGTTAGGGTTTTTAATCTTGAAAGGGTGCTAGATTTTGTTAAATGCTTTTTTTTGCATCCATTGAGATAATCATATTGTCTTTGTTTTTGCTTCTGCTCATGTGGTAAATCACATTTGTTGATTTACATATGTTGAACCATCCTTGTATTCCTGAGATGAAGTCCACTTGGTCATGGAACATTAATCTTTTGATGTGTTCTTAAATTTGATTTGCCAGTATTTTATTGAGAATTATTTTATCTATATTCATAAGAAATATTGGTCTGTAGTTTTCTAGTTTTCTTTTCCTTTTTCTTTTTCTTTTCTTTTTTTTTTTGAGACAGAGCCTCAAGCTGTCACCCTGGATAGAGTGCCATAGTGTCACAGCTCACAGCAACTTCCAATTCCTGGGCTCAAGCGAGTCTCCTGCCTCCACCTCCCAAGTAGCTGGAACTACAGGCACCCACCACAACACCCGGTCATTTTTTTGATTGCAGCCGTCATTGTTGTTTGGCAGGCCCGGGCTGGATTTGAACCCGCCAGCTCAGGTGTATGTGGCTGGTGCCTTAGCCCATTGAGCCACAGGCACTGAGCCTCTTTTTTTATTGTTGTTGTGTCCTTTCCTGGCTTTGGTATTAAGGTGATACTGGCTTCATAGAACAAGTTGGGAAGGATTCCCTCCTTCTCAAAGTTATGAAATAATTGCTGCAATATAAGTACCAGTTATTCTTTGTATATATGGTAAAATTCAGCTATCAATCCACCTGGTTCATGGCTTTTTTTGTTAGAAGAATTTTTATTACTACTTCAATCACAATACCTATTACTGGTCTGTTCAGGAGTCCTATTTCTTCTTGATTGAGTCTTGTGTGTTTCCAGGAATTTGTTCACATCTTCTGTATTTTCTAGCTTATATTTATAGAGAAATTTGTAGTATTAATGAATGATGTTTTATATTTCTAGGCTATGAGTTGTAATATCTCCTTTTTCATTTCTGATTGAGTTTATTTTGGTCCTTTCTTTTTTATAACTAGTTAATCTCACAGAAGGTCTATCAATTTTGTTATCTTTTCAAAAAACCCAACATTTTGTTTCACTGACCTTTTGGGGGAGTTTTGTTTGTTTGTTTTATTTTGTTTTTTGTTTTATTAACAAGTGAACAGTTTCTTAAGAATTAAACTGTTTTATTTTGTTTTCCATTTCATTTTGTTCTTCTTTGGCCTTCCCTTATTATTTGTTTTCTTCTCCTAGCTCTGAATTTTATTTGCTCCTAATTTTCTAGTTCCTTGAATGTGACATTAGGTTATTAATTTGTGATCTTTCTGACTTTTTGATGTGGTCATTCAAAACTATGAATTTTGCCCTTAGGTATGGTTTCGCTGAGTCCCTCAGATTTTCACAGCCTGTGTCCCCTTTGTTGTTCAGTTCAAGGAATTTTTTGATTTCCATGTTAATTTCATTATTTAACATTCAGCAGCAGGTTGTCTAATTTCCATTGAGTGTTACGCTTAGAATTGATTTCTAGCTTTAATCCACTATTGTCTGTGAAGATATAAGGTATGATTTTTTTTCTATTTTTGATACATATTTTGTGACCTAAGATAGGATCAGTCTTGGAGATTGTTCCATGTGTTGATAAAAAGAATGTGCTTTCAGGGGGAGGAGCCAAGATGGCGATCTGTAGCCAGCTTTCCGCAGAAGTTCCCATCCAGAAGGACAGTTAAAGGACAGAAACTCAGCGAGAAAGCCGATGGTTTGGATCTGAGCCAAAAGGAAAGGTTGAAGAGTGCACATCAACCTGTTGGGGCGACCTGAGACCCCGAGGACACAAAACAAAAAGG
>CAUYON010176174.1:0-13561 GCA_963573935.1 Arctocebus calabarensis
AAACATAGACATCAATGCCATGGGAGACTGGGATTCTTGTTGGAGGAAAGCATGTGTTAGCTGGGACTGATTCCATAGTGGGAATATGCAGGGGAAATGGTAGCTACCTTGCCATTGAATGGCAATAGCTATTGGACAGGAAGATTGATGGAAATATAGCCTTATTGAAATTGAAAAGAGAACACTTATCAGAGAGGAGAATTTAATCAGAAGAACCACGATGGCGTATTCTCCACCAGGAGTCACACTTAACTGCTGGCATTACTTTCTACTGTTTTATTCAAACTGTCACAGGTGTTATGTATTAATAAAATTTAATGTTTTATGATGGCTGTGAGTGAATCACGTTCCTTCTACCAGAATAGTTAATTCTGCCTCAGTGGGCTACTTCGTGTTGTAATAGTAACAGTGCACCATTAGTTTCCTAAGGCTAAAGGATTTGTAACAATTGTTTAATAGTGGAATTAGGGCTGGAGGGTGGCAGGGCTGGCTGAGGCCTGTAATCCCAGTACTCCAGGAGGCTGAGGCAAGTGGATCACTTGAGCTCAGGAGTTTGGGACCAGCCACTACTAAAATAGAAAAATGAGTTGGGCGTGGTGGTGGTGCCTGTAGTCCCAGCCACTAAGGAGAGTTTGTCAGGAAGATCACTTGAGCTTGGAGTTTAAGTTTGCTGTAAGCTATGTTTCTACAATACTCTACTCAGGGCAACACAGTAAGACTGTCTCAGGCCAGGCGTGGTGGCTCACACCTGTAATCCTAACACTCTGGGAGGCCAAAGTGGGTGGATTGCCTGAGCTCACAGGTTTGAGATGAGCCTGAGCCAGAGTGAGACCTCACTTCTAAAAATAGCTAGGCATTGTGGCAGGTGCCTATGGTCGAGCTACTGAAGAGGCTGAGGCAAGAAAATTGCTTGAGCCCAAGAGTTAGAGGTTGCTGTGATCTATGACTGCCACGGCACTCTACTAAAGACAACAAAGTAAGACTCTCTGTCTCAAAAAATAATAATAATGTGGAATCAACGTTCAGTATTACACGTGAGTCATTGTCTCTGTAGTTACTTCAGATACTCGTGTTGGTATAAGAAATCCTCATACCAGTGAAGTTTTGTACTCTAAGACCTTAGAACTTGCATTCAACTGCTGATGACCTGAATACTGTTGATGAATATGGAAGGTGTTATAATTCTAAACCCACCTGCTCATAGTGGCTCATGTCTATAATCTGAGCACTTTGGGCAGCCTAGGAGAGGATGACTTGAGGCTGGAGGCTTGAGATCAGAATGAAAGCAACGCAGTGAGACCCTGTGTCTACAAAAAATACAAACATGAGCTGAGTGTGGTGGCACATGTCTGTAGTCCTAGCTAATCAGGAGGATGAGGCAAGAGGCTCACTTGAACCTGAATTAAGGAGGTTACAGTGAGCAATGGTGGTACCACTGCCCTCCAGTCTAGGACAGGGAGATGCTATTAAGAAAACAAACAAAAAAAAGAAACTAAGAAAGAAAAACGAGAAAAGAGAAGCTGAATTCTTCCTTTGCAAATCTGACATTTTGTGGCTCGGCACCTGTAGTAGCTCAAGCAGCTAAGGCGCCGGCTACATACACTGGAGCTGACTGTTTCGAATCCAGCTGGAGCCGCCAAACATCAATGACAACTATAACCAAAAAATAGCCGGGCATTGTGGTGAGTGCCTGTAGTCCCAGCTACTCAGGAGGCTGAGGCAAGAGGATCATTTAAGCCCAAGAGGTTGAGGTTGCTGTGAGCTGTGACAACAAGCACTCTATCCAGGGCAACAGCTTGAGATTCTGTCTCACAAAAAAAAAAAAGGGTGGTGCCTGTGGCTCATTGGGTAGGGCCCTGGCCCTATATACCGAGAGTGGCAGGCCCCTGCCAAACTGCAACAAAAAAATAGCCGGGCATTGTGACAGGTTCCTGTAGTCCCAGCTACTTGGGAGGCTGAGGGAAGAGAATCGTCTAAGCCCATGAGCTGGAGGTTGCTGTGAGCTGTGACACAACAGCACTCTATCAAAGGCTATAAAGTAAGACTGTGTCTCTAAAAAGAAAAGAAAAGAAGACATTTTCTTCCCTCCCCTCTTTTGTCAAAATGTTTATCTTAAAGAACTCATAAATGAAAGTTTTTGCTTTGTGTTCTGAAATGTATATTTTTAGAAACTAAACATTTTGTCTGCTGAGTGACCTAGGGATGTCTCTCTGGGAACCACCTCCTAGAAACGTCAACATCAAGGGAGCTAGCATCTATATCTTTCCCTTCTGCAGTTGCCTGGCAACGGCTGTATCCACCAATGACTTGAGTGAGGCCTTCTCCTGCAGTGAGTTCCTGAGACCCGTGAGCTTTTCTTCCAAGCTGTTTATCTGGATTTCTTCCTTTGTCTTTAAAAGTTTCCCTTAGTACTGATATCTTCAGGTGTGTGCCAAAAAGGCTTTCTTAGCCTGCACTCTGGTTTGCAACCCCTGTTTTCTATTCTCAAGTAAACTTTATTTTTATAGTTACTGAAGGTCTTTGTGTCTGAATTACTTTTGGGGTTTACATCATGACCAGTAGGGAAATGGAAAGGGAATACTCATTTTTTTTTCCCTCTTTTTGAAACAGTCTCACTCTGTCACCCAGGCTAGAGTGCAATAGCATTAGTATAGCTCATAGCAACCTCAAAACTCCTGGTCTTAAGCGACCTGCCTGAGTAGGTAGGACTACAGGCACCCTCCACCACACCCAGCTAGTTTTTCTATTTTTTTTTTTTTTTTGAGACAGCCTCAAGGTGTCACCCTGGTGGAGTGCCATGGCATCACAGCTCACAGAAACCTCCAATTCCTGGGCTCAAGCGAGTCTCCTGCCTCCGCCTCCCAAGTAGCTGGGACCACAGGCGCCCGGCCATTTTTTGGTTGCAGCCATCATTGTCGTTTGGCAGGCCCAGGCTGGATTCGAACCCACCAGCACAGGTGTACGTGGCTGGCGCCGTAGCCCCCTGAGCCACAGGCACGGAGCCAGTTTTTCTATTTTTTTGTAGGGACAGGGTCTACCTCTTGCTTAGGCTGATCTCCAACTCCTGAAGTCAAAGGAGTCTTTCACCTTGCCCTCCCAGAGTGCTATGATTATGGGTTTGAGTCACTGCGACTGACTTAATTCTAAATTAACTCTGATTTTATGTTCAATTTAACAGTTACATGGACCCCTCACTTTGAATGATAACAGCTACATGTTTCCACAATTAAAGTTGTCCCTTGTATGTGACAGAAGTAGACACCACACAGCCAGAATAAACACTACAGGATCTTCAGTACCATTGAAATGCCATGATAAGGCTGGGCAGAATAGTTCATGCCTATAATCCTAGCACTCTGGGAGGCTGAGGTGGGTGGATTGCTTGAGTTACAAGTTCGAATCCAGCCTAAGCAAGACCGAGACACCTGTGTCTAAAATTAGAGAGTGTAGAGTTGTGCTGGATGCCTGTAGTTTCAGCTACATGGGAAACTGAGGCAAGAGGATTACTTGAGTCCAAGAGTTTGAGGTTGCTGTGAGCTATGATGCCATCGCACTCTACCCAGTGCCACCAAGTGAGACTCTATCTCAAAAAAAAAAAAAAAAGCCATGATATAGGGCAAGTTTGTTAGTATTAATAGGAATTTAAGTTTTGTTGCGTTCCATTCAAGTACAGCATATTCTTTTTGCTGAGTTTTCCTTAGTGTTGTAATGTGTGGTGACAGTGTTGAGAAGTTTACTTCAACTTTATACTTGAGATATTAGAGATTAAAGATGTGCTGCAACCCATGTTCCTGCCCCTCCAACTCTTTGTTTTCCTAGAAACAGCTCACTGACAAGAGAATCAGTTTCCCATAGCACTTCATTAAGTCTAATGAGAGCCCCCTTTTTTATATTAGGAAAAAGCCAGATGAGGACCCGCCAGGCCTGTGCAGTGGCTCATACCTGTAATCTCAATACTCTGAGAGGATCCCTTGAGCTCAGCAGTATGAGACCAGCCTGAGCATGTCTACTAAAAAAAACATTAGCCTGGTGTCATGGTGAGCACCTGTATTGCCAGCTGCTGAGGAGGCTGATGCAGGAGGATCGCTTGAGCCCAGGAGTTTGAGGTTGCTGGGAGCTAGGCTGAGAACACTATGGCAGTCTAGCAATACAGTGAGACTGTCTCCAACAACAGCAACAACAAGAGATCCTCCAAATTCCTGTCATTTGTCTTATCCAGAGTTACTAAATTTTTTTGTACCCACTGATCAAAGGGAATAATATTGGTTAACTTGACTTAATAAAACTTCACTTCAGCTTCAGTTTTCCCAGACCCCTGAACTTTGAGCCACCGTTGGTTAGTGAGATTCAGAACAACTTCTCCTCCTGGGGAGCCCCTCCAAAGAGTAGGCAGACCTTAGGATGAAACAGTCCCTGAGTACCTGCAGGTGGGGCCAGGTGCTCATCCCCTGCCCAGAGCTGCTGCTTTCCTGCCTTATTTACTTCTCATATAAAAGGAAAGTGCTTTCCTGTGTGCATCTTGGGCATTTTCAGGTCTGCATTTGACATATTCTCCCTATTGCAGTAATCCTTTTGAATAAAATCTCTCCTAAGTCTGAATTGGTGTTTTGACAGAGGTAAATATTTTCATTGTTCCAAAGGAGTAGGCACATTCTCCTCTTCTGTGGCACAGGTTAAAGTATATGAGTTCATGGCTCGGCGCCTGCGGCTCAACAGGCTAAGGCGCCAGCCACGTACACCTGAGCTGGCGGGTTCAAATCCAGCCCGGGCTCGCCAAACAACAATGACGGCAGCAACCAAAAAATGGCCGGGTATTGTGGCAGGCGCCTGTGGTCCTAGCTACTTGGGAGGCAGAGGCAGGAGACTCGCTTGACCCCAGGAATTGGAGGTTGCTGTGAGCTGTGATGCCATAGCACTCTATCCAGGGTGACAGCTTGAGGCTCTGTCTCCAAAAAAAGAAATAAATAAAGTATATGAATTCAATAGGTAAAATTAATTTCCATTTCAAAAAATTTTTTGAATCCTCAATAATTTGGGCCTTTCTTATAGTAATATCACAAGGAGACAAAATCTTCCTGTGTTTGAGAAGATATTTTTTATTTTCTGTGAATGTGTTCATAGAGCTCCCTTGAGAATTTTAGAAGCAACACAACTTTCCATATACAGTTGGCCATCTGTAAACATGTGCTCAGCATCTGCAGATTCAAACAACCATGAATCAAAAGTAGTGAAATACAGAGATATGTTCTCTATACAGAAAAATAATACAAATACACAAGGAGAACATGCAGGAGGTTATAGGCAAAAGTGAAAATATGGTACCATTTTATGTAAAGCTCCTGTGCATGCTTGGATTTTATTTATTATTTAGACCAAATCTCACTCTGTCACCCTGGGTAGAGTGCCATGGCATCACCATAGCTCACAGCAACAGTAACCTCAAACGCCAGGGTTCAAGCAATCCTCCTGCCTCAGCCTCCCAAATAGCTGGGAATACAGATGCCCACCATAATCCCTGGCTAGTTTGTCTTTTTTTTTTTTTTTTTTTTGTAGAGACAGTCTCACTTTATCGCCCTCGGTAGAGTGCTCACACAACTCACAACCTCCTCCAGCTCTTGGGCTTAGGCAATTCTCCTGCCTCAGCCTCCCAAGTAGCTGGGACCACAGGCACCTGCCACAACGCCCGGCTATTTCTCTGTTTTGCAGTTTGGCCGAGGCTGGGTTTGAACCCGCCACCTTCGATATATGGAGCCGGCACCCTACTCACTGAGCCACAAGCGCCGCCCACTATTTTTAGTAGAGATGGAGTTTTGCTCTTTGCCAAGTTGGTCTTGAACTCCTGAGCTCAAGCAATCTCTTGCCTGGGATTAGGAGTAAGCCACTAGACCCTGATCCACATCCTTAGATTTTAGTATGGGAGAGTCTCACCCTAAGAATATGGAGAGAACTGCAAAGTACATCCTTGATTCTTCTGTAAATCAGCATCACACCTGCTCTCAGTTTTCCAAAAGCTCCACAATCAACTTACCTTTTTCCTTGTGAACCTGGAAGTCCATGCTGAAAGTTCTTGCTTGACAATATAGCTACTTAGCAGCATTGCATAATACAAAATAATCTACCTCATAGAGATCCCCAAATCTGTCCCAGACACCCACATCTTTTGAAAATGTTTTGACCTATCCTTTTGTATTCATCTGTGAGCCACAGCAGGACACTCAGCTCATTTTAATCTGCTAATATGTTAAAATGCTAATTTTCCTATCTAAACATGATATATTGCAATGGTTATCCCATCTTTATTGATGATATCTTCCACAATTCTAGATAAGAGACAAAAACATACTTCCTAATACATATTAAGTCACAGATATTGTCATTAATTTTTTTTTCTTTTTTGAAACAGTCTCTGTCAACCCCAGAGTAGAGTGCTGTAGCATCATAGCTCACAGCAACCTCAAACTCTTGGGCTTAAGGGATTCTCTTGCCTCAGCCTCTGGAGTATAGCTGGGACTATAAACACCTACTACAATGGCTGGCTATTTTTTTTAATTTTTTTTTCATACACACATACATATATATATATATATTTTTTGACAGAGTCACTTTTTTGCCGTCAGTAGAGTGCGGTGACATCATAGCTCACAACAACTTCAAACTCTTGGGTTCAAGCAATCCTCTTACCTCAGTTTTTCATTTTTAATAGATACAGGGTCTCACTCTTGCTCAGGCTGGTTTCAAACTGCTGAGCTCAAGCAGTCCACCCACCTTGGTTTCCCAAAGTACTAGGATTACAGGTTTGAGCCACTGTGCCCAGCTATCATTCAATTCCTGTCTATTCAGATTAAATTCCTAATCTATTTTTCAACCTGCCTAATCAATGCCTTCAGAAATTTTGCCAAATTGGGCCACACCTGTGGCTCAGTGGGTAGGGTGCCCGCCCTATATACCGCAGCTGGCGGGTTCGAACCTGGTCTCAGCCCAACTGCAACAAAAAAAAAAAAAAAAGAAATTTTGCAATATTATTTTACATTAAAATAAATCTAAGTGTCTTCTAAAGACTAAACTTGACAGAACTTCTAGGAGGAGACAACCAAAAAAGACCTAGAGTAGACTGCAATTTTTAACTTAAAAGTATTTTCTAATTATGTTTAGTGTGCATGTGAAGTGAATCTTGAGTTACAGAATGTATAGGAATCAGTGGTATAATGTACATTGATGTCCATAATATTTATCTCAGATTAGCTAGAGTAACAAGTATAAAATAAAGCCATTGTAGAATGGGCGAATTGAAACCAATACACTCACCAAAGACTACAAAGACTATAGGAGGAGGAATTTTATTTGCTGGTGGGGAAACTCAGCAGGCCATTAGCCTTAAAGTAATGAGCTCCCCTTTTTAGCTCTGTCCCTGTCCTTTTATTGGACTCACAAGTAGACAAAGGAATTACTGTATTATTTTTAATTGGTGGTATCAAATCATTTGCAGAGTTTACAGAAACAGAAGCAAGCAACAACCATTAGTTTCAAGGACCAGGAAGCTAAGTTTTACAAATTATTAATTTTTTTTTTAGAGACAGAGTCTCACTTTGTTGCCCTTGGTAGAGTGCCACGGTGTCACAGCTCACAGCATCCTCCAGCTGCTCTTGGGCTTAGGTGATTCTCTCGTCTCAGCCTTCCAAGTAGCTAAGGCCACAGGCACCCGCCACAACGCCTGGCTATTTTTTTATTGCAATTTTGCCAGAGCCCCGTTTGAACGCGCCACCCTCGGTATATGGGGCCGGCACCCTACTCACTGAGCCACAGGTGCCACCCAGTTTTACAAATTATTAAAGACTTAATAACTTAAGGGGGGTTACTTGGGGAGGACCTTGCAAGAGTGCCTTGGGTTTCTCTGAGAAGCCTTTGTTTTGTTTTGTTTTTTAGACTTTACTTTCCCCAAGTATTCCATTATTTATATTTATTTTAAGAGTTTTTCCTTTTTTAAAAGCAACATTTGGTGACCTTAGTGCCATACACCCTGGGAGTTGTCACTACAAGATCTCAGGAACTGAACACAGGGTTGACTCCCTCAGAGGTGAATGGGGAATATTAGTAGAATTGGAAAAAGATTTATAGGCGGCACCTATAGGTCACTGGGTAGGGCGCTGGCCACATAACACCCAAGTTGGCGGGTTGGAGCCCAGCCTGGGCCTGCTAAACAATGACAACTGCAACCAAGAAATAGCCAGGTGTTGTGGCGGGGGCCACAACACATCCCAGCTACTTGAGAGGCTGAGGCAGGAGAATCGCTTAAGCCCGAGAGTTTGAGGTTGCTGTGAGCTGTGATGCCACGGAGCTCTACCAAGGGTGACATTGTGAGTCTCTGTCTCAAAAAAAAAAAAAAAAGGATTTATAGTGTGTTCTGTTGAGTTTTAGCAAGCAAGGGCACCTTCTCCTCAGGCAGCGTTTTGCAATTGGCGTTCTAGTTTCACCCTCTTCATAGACGACTCCAAACCCTGTATAATTAAACAGCGAGAATTTTTTTTTTTTTTTTTTTTTGGAGACAGAGCCTCAAGCTGTCACCCTGGATAGAGTACTGTGGCATAACAGCTCACAGCAATCTCCAATTCCTGAGCTCAAGCGAGTCTCTTGCCTCCGCCTCCCAAGTAGCTGGGACTACAGGCGCCCGCCACAACCGGCCATTTTTTGGTTGCAGCCGTCATTGTTGTTTTGCGGGCCCGGGCTGGATTTGAACCCACCAGCTCAGGTGTACGTGGCTTGTGCCTTAGCGCTGAGCCGAGAATTAATTTTAATAGTAGTAACTGTCCTGAATACAGTCAGCACCCGACATGGAACCCGCCAGAGATCCCCAGTCCCAGACCGCTACCTAGCTCCAACTTCAAGTTGGAGTCTTGAAGTCTTGCCTTAAAACCTAGACGGCTAGACGGTGGCTCGGCGCCTGTGGCTCAACGGGCTAAGGCGCCAGCCACGGCCACGTACACCTGAGCTGGCGGGTTCGAATCCAGCCTGGGCCCGCCAAACAACAATGATAGCTGCAACCAAAAAATAGCCGGGCGTGTGGCGGGCGCCTATAGTCCCAGCTACTTGGGAGGCAAAGGCAAGAGACTCGCTCGAGCCCAGGAGCTGGAGGTTGCTGTGAGCTGTGATGCTACAGCACTCTATCCAGGGTGACAGCTTGAGGCTCTGTCTCAAAAAAAAAAACCTACCACAACAGCCCCCAGAAAAGAAGCGCAGGCCTCGCCCATCCCTAACACGCCGGCCCTGACCCAGCCCTCCCGACCACCCCCCCACCTCCGCTACATCCTGGGCCCTGCCCGGTGTCCCACCTAGGCCCCTGCAGGGCCCGCCCGCCTTCCCAGGCCACCGTTGGGGCCGCGCCCACCCTCCAGGGCCCCGCCCAGATCCGGCAACCGGCAACCTCGGGTGTTTCCGCCCAGTGCCCCCACCCTCCCAGAAGTACACTCCGGTTCAGATCCCGCCCATCCTCCCCGGCCAGCGTCCAGGCCCCGCCTCTTTCTTTGCGCCCCGCCCACTCCGGCCCGGCAGTTCCCGCAGACCCGGAAGTGGATCGAGGTGATCCCACATCTTCCTGCCGCAGGTGAGTTTTCCTTTGTGTAAATTAAAAGTGTGATTTGCCAACCCTCAGCGTTCCCGTATCCGATGATCCGAGTTCCCTGCATACCTTAAAATCGCCGCGGCTCTCCCTTTACTCTAGTGAATTCACACGTCGCCTTGACCTCCCGGGGTTGTCACCTTTTGCTAAAATGGCTCAGCGATTGGGATCTGAACTTGTGTAAATTGGGGTTTCTTATTGCCCAAATTAATATGCCAGAGTAGCTTACAAAGCCCAAGGAAACATTCACTGAGGTGTATTCATTTGCTATAATATTACAAAGAATAAGAACAGCTGGATGGAATGTTCACTCTGGTAGATTAATGAAAGCCGGGGGCGGGGTGGGATTGGAAGCCCTGACTTTCAGCTGGTCAGTGGGTAGCACAGGTGGCTGCTGGTACTCGGGTAGTGCGTGCGAAAGGGGGAGACAGTCTGTGCGGCTGAGCCCTCAACCTGTGGGACCAGACACCATCTCGGTAACTCCTGTAGGAGTTTGTTGCCCCTTCATCCTCCGGGTACCCTGGACAGCAGGGGACCATCTTCCATGGATGAGATGTGTGTGTGGTTGTGGCACTAGAAGCGGGTGTGCTGGTTCTAAACAATAAACAGCATATTTTTGACATTCAGGATTGGCTTCTAAAGAGTCATATTACCCGAGGAAGAAACACAGGAGAGGAAAAAAGAGGATTCAGGAATGGCTCTTTCTCAGGTACAGTGATGTTTGCCGTGGGTCATTCTGAGGCTCCCGACTTGCTGATCTCTGACTCTGCAGCCTCCGACCTGATGTTTGCTTGCACTCACCCCTGCCTTCCCTCAGTCCCTCTCACCTGCACTGAGATCCCATCTCACAAAAAGGTGACATGACCTTGTGCAGAGGCTCCATGGGACAGGGTGCTGGAAAGGTCTTCTCACCCAGAGGCGGATTGGAGATGGGATGTGGCCGTGCTGTGTCAGTGCTGTGGGGTAGCAGGAACTCTTTTGGGACCACATCCCTATAGAGGATTCTGGGGATCAGGATGAGAAAAGTCACACATTAATGTGCAGAAATGCCTGCTAAAAGCTTCAGAAAGAGATCAGGAAGGGGAAATCTTTTCTCCCTGATTTCACAGTACATCTGTAGTAAATATCTAACATCAGGAGATTCTTTTTTTTATTATTTTTATTTTTGAGGCAGAGTCTCACTCCATCACCCTCAGTAGAATGCCATGGCGTCACACAGCTCACAGCAACCTCCAACACGTGGGCTTAGGGATTCTATTGCCTCAGCCTCCTGAGTAACTGGGACTACAGGCGCGGCCCCAACGCCTGGCTATTTTTTGTTGCAATTTGGCCGGGATCGAGTTTGAACCCGCCAGCCTCAGTATATGGGGCCAGCCTCGGTAGATGGGGCCAGCGCCTTACCAACTGAGCCACAGGCACTGCCCCTCAACAGGAGATTCTTTTTTATTTGAGACAGAGCCGCAAGCTGTCACCCTGCATAGAGTGCTGTGGCATCACAGCTCACAGCAACCTCCAATTCCTGGGCTCAGGAGTCTCTTGAGTCTCTCTTGCGAGTCTCTTGCCTCTGCCTCCCAAGAAGCTGGGACTACAGGCGCCCGCCACAACACCTGGAGCGTCATTGTTGTTTGGCGGTCCCAGGCTGGATTCGAACCGGCCCGCTCAGGTGTACATGGCTGGCACCTTAGCCCGCTGAGCCACAGTCGCCGAGCCAACAGGAGATTCTTAAACCAGTCTTAGTACCACTAATTCCTGGATACTGTGGTATTTCTGTAGAGACACTCCTGAAACACTTGTTTTTGGTAAAAATGTCTACAATTTTGGTCAGATGTCAGAACACAACTTATTTGGTATCAGAGAAGATGGGCCATATTCCTGCTACACCAGTGATTATTAAATATAACAGCACATCATGCGTATCTTTTTTTTTTTTTTTTTGAGACAGAGTCTCAAGCTGTTGCTCTGGGTAGAGTGCCATGGTATTATTATAGCTCACAGCAAACTCCAACTCTTGGGCTCAAGCGATCCTCTTGCCTCAGTTTTTCTATTCTTTTTTTTTTTGGAGACAGAACCTTAAGCTGTCGCCCTGGATAGAGTGCCATGGAGTCACTGATCACAGCAACCTTCAACTCCTGAGCTCAAGCGATTCTCCTGTCTCTGCCTCCCAAGTAGCCGGGATTACAGGCACTCACCACAACACCCGGCTATTTTTTGCTTGTAGCCGTCATTGTTGTTTGGCAGTCGGGCTGGATTCGAACCCACCAGCTCAGGTGTATGTGGCTGGTGAGCCACAGGTGCTAAGCCACATCATGCGTATCTTAATATTCCAGTAAACTCTACACAGAGATGCCCTAAATGCAGCCCCTTTCCTCTTTGTCCTCCGTCCCTTTGCTGTCACTGGGAAGCTGCTGTTGTGAGGTCTGTGGCAGGAGTCAGGGCAAGTGTTGTACAGCTGTGTTCCGCAGTGTTATGAGTGTTTAGAACAAATTGTTAATTGAATGTTTCTTGTGATACTTGATCCTGCTCATTGTGAAAATGTACATGACTTCATGTCACTCAGCCTGGAACGCTGCCTCTTTGGCATCCTTGTTGAAACATTCTCTGAAAGAAGATACGTGAATCTTTAGTTTTTCTCTGTTATAGAGAATAGAGAATGTCATGTACCTGCCTTCTTGGGTGTTTCCAGCCAGGTTGGGAAGCTGAAGAAGTGATTGCTGGTTCCCTTGTGGAGCATTTCCGATTTTGTTAGATCTGACAGGATGCCCACCCCTAGATACAAAGGTCCAACTAGAACATGTAAGACTTCTCCCTCATGTAAACAAAATGTGCTAATATTTTCTTTTATATTTTGAAAAAACGTGTAATATAACAATGATTTGTATTTCCATTTTTTAATTTATTTTGAGAGTATGGGTAGGATTCATTATTCTGTGGACACATAATATGTAAAGTGGATTTTCATGCTTTGCTCAGTGTACTGTAGCATCTATTTTCTATTCTATGCTTTATTTTCTTTATATATGTTCTGGTCTTTTTTTTTATTTTTCTTGAGACAGAGTGTCATTCTGTCACCTTTGGCATCTTCATACTCACTGCAGCCTCAAACTTGTAGGCTCAAGCCACCCTTTTGCCTCAATCTACCTAGGGACACCTAGCTTATTTATTTATTTATTTATTTATTTTTTAGAGACAGACTCTCACTTTGTTGCCCTTGGTAGAGTGCCATGGTGTCACAGCTCATAGAAAACTCTAGCTCTTTGGCTTAGGCGATTCTCTTGCCTCAGCCTCCTGAGTATCTGGGACCATAGGCGCCCACCACAATACCCAGCTATATTTTGTTGCAGTTTGGCTGGGGCCCGGTATATGGGGCCGGTGCCCTACTCACTGAGCCACAGGTGCCACCCCACTGATTTAGGCACCAGTGAAAGCAACAACTTAGGCAGCATCCTGCAAAAGTTTGCCAGTGGTCTGCCATTTTTGCTTCAGTTTCAATTCTGATTCCCAGTGCTTGGTCTGCCATTTTTAACTATTTGACCTGAGGGTCAGTTCACTAAAGTGTATATGGCATCCTTGTGTCCTAGTAAGATAGGAATAGATGTTTCTCTTTTTGAGTATTATGTTATATGACTTAGTACATTCAAATCCTATAAGATACTGGCTAACTCATAGAAAATATTCCAAAGCCTCAGACACTGCTCTTTCTATCAACATCTATGTTTGAAAATCTTGAGCTTTCGGCTCGGCGACTGTGGCTCAGTGGGCTAAGGCGCCAGCCACGTACACCTGAGCTGGCGGGTTCGAATCCAGCCCAGGCCCGCCAAACAACAATGATGGCTGCAACCAAAAAATGGCCGGGCGTTGTGGCAGGCGCCTGTAGTCCCAGCTACTTGAGAGGCGGAGGCAGGAGACTCGCTTAAACCCAGGAGTTAGAGGTTGCTGTGAGCTGTGATG
>CAUYON010176181.1:0-29935 GCA_963573935.1 Arctocebus calabarensis
GTCTTTATATAGTGATCAAGAAAATGCCACGAAGGCTATCTGTAACAGTACAATCAAAACATTTCTGAATGTATATGAATCGTGCCCTATGATTGCACCAATGTACAGAATTATGATTCAATAAAATTATAAAAAAAAAAAAAAAAAAGATGTGCAGTCTTAGCCTATTCAAGCTGCTCTAACAAAGTTCCGTAGAGCGGGTGGTTCACAAACAGTGAAAATTTATTTTTCACAGTTCTGGAGGTTAGGCTGAGATCAGGGTGCCAGTGTGGTCAGGTTCTGGTGATAGCCCTCTTCCTAACTTCTTCTTGTATCCTCACAGGGTGGAAGGAACAGGAGAGAACTCTGTGCAGATCCCTTTTAAAAGTACACTAATCTCATTCCTGAGGGCTCCATCTTCACGGCTTAATCTTATTCCCAAAGATCCCCCATGTCCTGATACCACCACCTTGGGAGTTAGGGTTTCAACATATGGAGATGTAAGGGGATGTATCAGTCTGTAACAGGTGGCAAGCGAACTCTCCCACACTGGCACCTAAAACATCAACATTAATAAGTAATTTCCTTTCTACTGAGCTTTACCCCTCCTGGTGCTTCTTCCTTACCCTCCGCAATTCATCTGAGAAGAAAACTGAAATAGTCCATGCAGCCTTCGTGTGATCTCCAGAGGCTTTGCTGCCGGGGAGAACCTGGTAGCTTGGGGATAGTGATATGGAAGGGGTAGGATGTAAAGAATAAGGCTGTTGAAGGCAGGGTCTCCTTTGATTAGGCCAACCACAGTGACTAGATGGCCGACCACATCTACACAAATGTCAGATGTTTCTGGATGGCAGTTGCATGTCAGAGGTCCAACATGTGAATGTTTTGATGTGCCAGGTATTCATCTGAGGCTTGCTTTGTTAATTTCAGCAAGTGGCCCAAAATGTTTTTAAAAGATGGCTAAAAGTCAATAGAAAGAACTGAATGAAAATTAACTTGATCTTCCCGATCATGCCTTTCAAAAACTGGATATTCTGGTTATCGAGTAGCAAAGCACAAAGGCAATGGCTTATAGTGACATTTATTTTGCTCTTGAATCTGCAATTTAGGATGGACTCAGGGGAGAGAGTTCCTTTGGCATCAGCTGGGGCAGTTTGAAGGCTCAGGCTGGGATCATGCCAAACTCTTTCACTTATGTGTCAGGCCCTTGAGGCTGGTTGTTGGCTGAGAGCTTACCTGGAGCTGTCAGCCTCGTTACCTACAGGTGGCCTCTTCTTGTGGCTCGTCCTTCCTCACAGAGTCATGGCTGAGTTCTAACAGTGAACACCCAAAGAAAGAAAGGGTCAGGTGAGAGACCGTATCTCCTTTAACACCTAGCTAGGAGATTATAAAAAATCACTTCTGCCACTTTCCATTCATCCAGGCACAAAGCTCCCCAAGAAGGAGCATGTGGGACCAGAAATATTGCTGTGCCATTTTTAGAAAATACAATCTGCTACACTGGAGCATAAAGAAATTTTAATTGACTTGTTATTTCTGGTTTTCCATTTCATTCCAGTTAGCAAATTCTTCTTCAGAGCCAGTTTTGTGGTAGCCAAGAGTCTTTTACATGCCTAGGTAATTATTGCATATGATTTTCTTTTTAATGAGATCTGCTATCCATTGCCAACATTTATGTGTCCAGAGAGAAAAGCATTTATGTACATAAAAATTAAGTCTATGTGGATTTAAAGTTTTTATTATTATGGCTTTCAAAACAACCTCACAGACTATTGTACTGGATTAAATTCAGGCCCCTTCACTTTAATTTCTAATGGTTTGTGCACAATTGAATGATGTATTGGATATTTGAAGTATCGATTTGAGTACATGTATGTTCTTAACTGCAAAAGTTTTTTGCAGTTTTTGACCAAACATCTACATTTTTCTAGAATGTAATTAAGGTAATTGTCTAGCAATGTGTTAATTTGTGAAAATTGTTAATCAGTTATGCTTAAGTAGCATTGTTTTAACCTTTTTCTTTGTCAAAACAATTAAAAAATGAACAAAATCTCCAAAGAACTGAAAGTAAACCTACTGTTTGATCCAGATGCCCTGCTACTAGATGTCTACCCAAAGGAAAGTAAGTCGTTTTATTAAAAAGATATCTGCATTTGAATGTGTATTACAGCACAATTTATAATTGCAAAGATGTGGATCAACCTAAATGCCCATCAATTCATGAATGGATTAACAAAATGTGGTGTATAGTACCATGGAGTATTACTCAGCCATAAAAAAATGAATTAATGTCTTTTGCAGCCATTTGGATAGAACTGAAGACCATTATCCTAAGTGAAATATCTTAAGAATTGAGAAAACAAGCATCACATGTGCTCTCTAATAATTTGGAACTAATTGATGTGCATGTAAGAGCACAGAAAGGAGAAGAAAATCATTGGAAATGAAGAAGGGTGGAGGGGGAGAACTGGAGAGGTAAAAACCTACCTCAGAGATTCAATGACCACTATTTGGATGCTGGGCACCCTAACTGTCCTGAGTAAAGCGTTATAAAAGCTATCCGTGTAACAAAAATATTTCTATCCCCTTGCTAACTGGAAGCAAAAAAAAAAGACAAAAAGTGTCTTTAAAATATGAAAATCATCATTATTAATCCTGTCAACTAGATTGCTAACTGGAGTTAGCATATTGATTTATATTCTACTAACGTATTTTCTTTGCTAACATCTTGTTTTTATTTCACAAAAAAATGAGGAAATCTTACACCAATTTGGCCTTAAAAATAAGACTTTAAAATTATGAACAGTGTTTAGATGCTTGTCGTGACCTAATGCCACTTAGACTTTGGATATTCAAACTATTCTGAAGCTTGTCTTTTGCCTTAACATCTTGGAATCATTCTGAGGCCATGTTTCTCTTCAGATGCCTGGAAAATTCCTAAATCAGGATATAGATTGTTTTTGTGGCTAATTAGCTGTATGATGATAAACAAAACACAAAACTTCTTTGTACCTCAATTTTAGAATTGAGCCATTTGACTAAGCCTTCTCTACAATTATTTACTTGTTGGATTATATATGAGAATGACATTTACTGAAATGGAGTTTTATAAATCAAAAAGAAGATGAAGAAATAATTTTTTCTTCTGAGTTTGAACTAGTCATTAGACATAATCAAAACCACATATTTTACATGGAAATGGATTTCAGAATCTTTTGTTTCTCAACAAGCAATTACTAACGCTCTTCTGAGACATTTCAGTGCCTTGTTTAAATGACTTGATGTAGGAAGTGGTCAACCCTTATCTTGCTGTATGTGACTTCACTACAATTTAAGAAGCAGGTGGTTACTTAATAAATACTATTTGATCAAGGCAAAAATAGGACAAAGTTCTTTGTATCTTGAATGAGTCTAAAAATAATAGTCTTCTGAAGCCTTGCCAATAAGGAGGGCTGTACCCATGTTACAGGCACACAGAAGAGGGTCTTCTTTGGGAGTTTTGATGATTGTGAATAAATTAAAGGTGGACGTTATTCAATGTTCATGATCATTCTCAGCACTTTTTAATTCAACTTGTAATTATAGACCTACTCTGAATACCTACTCAGTAGTAGAATCTTAGGCTGCAAAAGTAAATGGCACTCAGTGCCTGTCCTCAAGGAATCTAGTGGCTGTTGGGATGGCAGTGCTTACAAAGAATATTTAATAAGCTTAATAGCCCTTAAAATGTTATTATGTTAATTTTATTTTATACTAATGAAAGCATTCTTTTGATATTAACAAAAAATACATAGCAATCTTTTAATGAGCTCTTATGTCAGAAATAATACTAAGTACTTTATATTCATTACCTCAAATACTACCCATTTTAAGGGGTATATTTGAGCATGGCTTCTACTTTCAGAGGTTCTGGATTCAAATTTCAGTTTAACTAGCTGTAATTAACTCAAGCTTCATCATACTGAGGTGTTTTAAGAATTAAATGAGGCAGGGTGGCGCCTGTGGCTCAGTGAGTAGGGTGCCAGCCCCATATAGTGAGGGTGGTAGGTTCAAACCCAGCCCTAGCCAAACTGCAATAAAAAAAATAGCCGGGCATTGTGGTGGACGCCTGTAGTCCCAGCTACTCGGCAGGCTGAGGCAAGAGAATCGCCTAAGCCCAAGAGCTGGAGGTTGCTGTGAGCTGTGATACGACAACACACTACCGAGGGCGACACAGTAAGACTCTGTCTCTAAAAAAAATTAAAAATAAATAAATAAATCAAAGGAATTAAATGAGATAATCCTGTAAAGTATTTAGCGCAGTGTCTAGAACAGCAACTGTTCGACAAATGCTAACTATTTCTGTAATAATTGTTATTGTTATTCTCAGTTCTAGCAGAATAATACCAAAGAGAAAAATTAGACTTTGAATAGTTGACTAATTTGCCCAGGGCTTTTTCATAGCAGAAGTAAAATGTTTCCTATTGTTTTATTTGAAAGTTACATAAATAATTTAGACAACTCAACCTTTATAGTTAATATAAAACTTAATAAAATATTTCAGTTCTTTCAACTCTGTTGAGTGATCAAAAAACTTAGTTCTTCCAGGAATCCTCTGATCAAAACATCATGTTGTCTGGTTTTGTGTGGCGTGGATTTGAGTGATTGAACTCAGTTTTCTCATCCAGAGTTGTGTGTATCTTTCTGGAACCAGGAAGATTGTTTGGGAGAAAAAATTGGAAGCAGGAAAAAAGAATAGAAATTATAGGTTTGCTTTTTGAACAGGCAGGAATCTTTGTGGTTTGAATTATTCCTCCTAAAACTTTTGCTCTTTTAATTCTCATCCTAAGATTATACCTTTCTACTTCTTTTTTAGCTTTTATAAAACCCACATTAGACTCGTTCAAAGGTCTCAACTGTTTTATGTTTAATGAAGCAGAAAGAGTTGATGAGAGCTCTCAAAGTAAAGTCTTAGAAGTGATCAGGTATTCATTCACATGCCAGATTAACGGTGATTTATGCACTTCAGTGCCAAAGAGCAAATTCCTAAGCTAATTTAGGAAAACCTAAAATGAGAGGAATGGGAAAACAGATTTAAATGTGAAAAGATGAAACAGTATCTCTGGAGAGAATTGATCAAAATCACACAGAATATGGAGTAGAAATGGATAGTATTGTTAGAGAAAGAAGAAATTTAAACAGAGCTATAAGTTTAGAAAGAGTTCATGCACACAGGAGATATGGAAAAGTTTGAAAAGAGTATCCTGTTATTTTGAGTTTTGAGCAAAATCTTCAAATCTTGGCGCCTGTGGCTCAAGGAGCAGGGTGCTGGCCCCATCTCCCAGAAGTGGCAGGTTCAAACCAAGCCCAGCCAAAAACTGCTAAAAAAAAAAAATAAATAAAGTGAATTTTTACCATATAAATAAGAATCTTAAAAGAATGGTATAATATTTATTTCTTCAATATATAATCAGAGATTTTACCATTGAAGTCACATTTGTTTTGTTATCTGATATGTGAGGACTCTTCTTGTAAGAAATCTATGAACCTGGACCTCAGATTCTTCAGAGTCCTCAGAGGAGAGAGATGGTTAATTGAGATTACATGTAGTTGTTACCAGTGCGACCAACAGGGAAATCATTTAACATGATCAAAAACTTAACTTAGCAAATATAGTAAAAGGAACATTGAACTAGAAATCAATATGCTTCAGATGGGTTAGTAATCGTGGGCAAATGAATCATTTTCTCATCTATGCAATAAGAGGCTTCTCTTTGCTGAGTGATTCCCCAGTGTCAGCTGAAGTAATGTTTTTGGCCTATGAAAGATTTTAGGAGTATGAGACCAAATGAAATTTAAAAAGAGGAAACAATATAATGAATTTTTATAGAAAGCTAATCGATGTCATTTTAAAATTTGGGGATAGTTTGTCCTATATCATTTTGTTAACAATGTCCTTTCTCTTATTAAATAATGGGAAAAGTAGATGTCTCTTATTAGGACAAAACAAATTCTCCTACTTAGCATAATTTCTAAGGCCTCTTTTATCTTCAGTATTCTGTGTGTGTGTGTGTGTGTGTGTGTGAGAGAGAGAGAGAGAGAGAGATACAGTAGAGCATAGTCAGGCCCCAATATATTGGACTTGTCTGCCTATGTTTGGTTAAATACAGCAGGATGGATCCCGTAGGAAAAGGCATAGATCTAGAATCTGATGCATCCCCTGGGGTGACTCAAGAAAGGGAAGAGTCCGTCTGCCCTGAACCTGGCTCTCTAGAGGGCCAGGTATTGGCACCAGGAAGTGGTCAGGGAACATTGGTGTGGGACCTCCACTGTGAGGAAATGGGATGTCTTCATAAGCAGCAGGAACAGATGATGCTTAGAAGTTCACGGGCAAGCAGCAGCAAGGAATGTGTGTCAGAAGGAAGCGGGGCCCTGGCTGCTGAGGAAGACAGCAAGAGTAATGCCAGGCACCCTTCTTCAAGGACTGCGTATGGATGGCTTGCCAAGAGGCTGTGGTTCATGAGAACAGATTAGATGTCTGTCTGTCTGCATGAAATTATTAGTGAGACCTGAGAGCTGGGCTAAGGCCTAATATCTAAGTTTCAAGGCCAGGGGCAGACTGCCTAAAAGGGTAAGTGGCACTATATCCAGAGTGTTGAGTTAGATAGACAACGTAGGTCCCTCTGTGTAAGGCACTTTTGGTGGGGACTAGACAACTTGATTTCCCCTTTGATCCTTACTGATACAACTCAAATAGTTCCATATTTAAAAGGGGCAGGCCACAGGAATAGTAGAGAGCCCCCAAATCAGGTAGATGCTTTTAGATCAATGCATAGACTTCTTAAAGTACCGTTTGTCAGAGGGGCAATAAAAGCAGCTTGGGCTTGTCAAAATGCTGTACTATGTGAGACTACCGGTCAGTAACTTCATATACAATTTCATAGTTCTGAGTCCACTTCCTACCCTTTGTATCTGTGCACACCTACCTATTTATATGTCTATGTCTAAATTATAAAAGTTTTACAATCATTTCCTGGTCCTGAATATATTTGCTATGTATTGCTTTTAGTTTAATCTTCATAGCTAAAATTATTTGTTATTTTCTTTCTTTTCTCAAGATCAGGCCTTTCATTATTTCCCTCTGTTTCTCCTGCCTAGATGCTGCTAAACTCAGAGGTCTTATAGCTACTCTATACATTTACAACCATATCAGACACTGTTGCAATTTTTGCTTCAAAATAATTTAGAAAACTCAAGAAGAGTCTGGCAAGTCTATTCTTTACTTAAATTTTGCTTACTGTGCCTTTTTCTTCCAGATGTTCTAGATTCCTTCTTTTATCATTTCCTTGTTTAAGGGGCTTCTTTTAGCCATACTTTTATCATAGGTCTCGTGGTGACAAATTATCTTTGTTTTCCTTCATCTGAAAATGTCTGGATTTCCCCTTCGTTCCTGAAGGCTATTTTCACTCTATATAGAATTCTAGGTTGACAGTCCTTTCTTTCAGCACTTTGAATGTGTTTTTCCACTTCCTTGTTACTTGTGTGGATTAAGTTGGGAAATCCTCTGTCATATGATAGATTTTTTTCACTTTAGGTAATGCATAGTTTTTTTTTATCCAAACTAATGCATTAAAACTATGCATTAGTTTGGATAATTTGAGGACTTTTCCTTTCTTTTTCTTTAGTTTTCTGAAGTCTATGATATGCCTCCATGTGGATTTCTTTGATGTATTTGGGGTTTGCTCAGCCACTTCGATCTGTAGGCTTATGTCTTTTGGGAAATTGGAAAGTTTTCAGCGGCAATTACTTCTAATATATTTTCATCCATACCCTTTCTCCTCTCCTTCTGAGAAGAAAACGACATAAATTTTAGATGATTCATTATAATCCCACAGGTCCCTGAGACTGTGTTCATCTCTTTTTAGTCTATTTCTTTCTAATGTTCAGATTTGATCATTTGTATTGTTCAGTCTTCAATTCACTCATTCTTTCCTCTACCCCCCCTATTCTGCAGTTAACCCCTCTTATTGATGTTCTTTTATCAGCTATTGTATTTTTCAGTTCTCAAATTTTCACTTGGTTCTTCTTCATATCTTTTATTTCCTTGATAAACTTTCTATTGCTTTGCTGAGACTTCCTATCTTTTCATTTCCTTTGAGTGTGTTTATAATTACTCGCTGAAGCATTTTAATGGTAACTCCCTTAAAATCTTTGCCAGATACTTCTATGTCTCTATTATCTCAGTGTTGATATCTATTGATTGCCATTTTTCACTCTTCCTGGTTCTTGATATTATGAGGAAATTTTTATTGAAACCTGAATATTTTGGGTATTATGCTTGATGAAACTCTGGATTTTATTTCAATCTGCAGATTTAGCTGACTTCCTTTGACATCTCTCTGGCAAGAGAAGTGGGGGCACCAGATGGGATTAGAATTAGAATTAGATGGCCAAACAACTACATGCCCACATGAGAGAAAAACACAATTATATTTAAGTGGGAGGAGCAGGGAGGAGGAAAAGGGGAAAGAAGAAGAGGAAGGGGCATTGGTAATCACTCTCCCAATGGGCACATTGTAAGAGTATGTAGCACACCTCCTGGGTAGAGGGCTCAATTACAACTTGAACTTTACCTTAGAAATGCAAACAATGTAACCTAATCATTTTTGTACTCTCATGTTAATCTGAAATAAAAATAAAAATTAAAAGCAAAGAATTAGTCGCCCTCTGTTGATACCCAGTGTGGGATGGTGGGAGGGCTCCCTATCACTGCTGCATAGGGGCAAGCATTCAACTCCCCACTATCTCTCCATTAATAAGAGTGCCTCGTTACTGCTTCCCCAGAGCCTCTCTGACACCATGTGGGTGGGGGCTGACTCATGACCACTGGGTGGCGGTAAAAGTCTTAACTCTCCAAGGCCTCCTCCGATACCACCTAGAGGAAAGTGGGAGGGTGCAGCACTACTGCTGGTTGGGAGAGACATCCAATTTCTCCATATGGTCTCCACTAACTCTGGAGGAGGGGGAGGAAAGGTACAGGATTTGTTTCTACCCAGTGGGGATAAAAGTCCTAGTTGCCAGCTTGTCCTTCGCTGATACCACCCCAGTGGGTAGGCAGGTGGGGGGCAGGCTGAATCAGCTCCTTCCAGCTTGGAGAGGGTGGAAACCCAAGCTCCCACTTGGCATTTGTTGGTGTGGGTGTCAATGGGGCCACCAATTTATTTTTCTGTGATGTTAGGCTTAGTAGGGCAATGATTGGCTAAAATTGTTCTGTCTTTTTTGACTGCCCTTTCCCAGGCCCTTTAACCAAAGAGAGAGGGGCTTTTAATGGGCCTGATTTTTGTTTGTTTGTATCTGTTGGCATTTTTGAGTTGCTGTCTTCCCTAGTTCCACATCTGGGAACTATATCTATAATGTCCAGAGCCTTTAGTTGTATTGAGGAGGAGAAAGAGGGGAAAGTATGTGTATTCTGTTTTCCTGGAAGTGAAAGTCAATTGCTTATATTTTACATGAAATTATTTAAAAGATTCATCTTTCTTCTGGCAGATATTCATTCACTTGCTCACTCATACATTTATGTAGAAGCACTCAGTGGCAGCCACTTACCACTTCTCTGCAGGAGCCAACTAGGACTCTAATAAGGCAGGGGAAGTAAATATTAAAAATCTATTTATAGTTACACAACTAAGCTTCTGAATGCATGAAGAATTTTCCAAGTAAATAACATGTCATTTTAAAAACATCTTCTTGGAAAATAATCTCCAACTTACAAAAAAAAGTTACAAAAATAAAAATAGTCAAATGAAAACTCTAGATATGCCTGACCCAGATTCACCTTTTGCTTTAGCTTTGCTCCATTGTCTTTATCATTTGCTCACTCTCTCTCTCTTTCACACACACACACACACACACACACACACACAGAATGATTTAACATGCCATCTGCACTCCAATCCTATCAATTGACTCAATAATGTCCTTTATAACAGTTTTTTTCCCTCCAGTACAGAACACAGTTTGGAATCAAGTATTGCCTATGTTTGAAGTGTCTTTCTAGTCTCCTTTAATCTGGAACAGTTTCTGACTATGATTTAACAACAACAACAAAAACACAATGAAACGATGAAGCTGTACCTACCTCATGTCACTGTTGTTAGTTATAGGTACTCTCAGTCGATTATCAACTTATTAACATGTGAAAATTTAGAATTCCAGAACTCTGTGGTAGACAAAAGGATCTTTTAGCAGCATGTAATTAAATCAAAAAGGGAAGTCATAGCAAAGCCATAAAAACAAAATGCTTGACCCAAAATTAGAAAGTTGTTTATGTAAATTAGAATGGGAAGTATGTTCTTTTATCACTTAAAAGCTACTGGGGGTGATTAATGAAAGTTCATTTCTACAATTCACACATTAATTAAATGCTCATAGTGTTCTAAAATGGCAGGTTGTAAAGCTTAGCTTAAAAAAAACTTGTTTTATTCAAACGTAAACAATCAAATAATGCTAATTTGCCTGTCCCTGTAAATCCCCTTAGGCCATGCATCATGAAAGCATAAGAGGAAAGCACAGAATCTTTATTTAAGTACAGTATTCTAGTAGCTTGTCAATAAAATCATATTAAATTAGAGGTGCTATGTGCCTGCTAGCCTGCAAATGAAAGATTACCTTTTATGTACGGGGGATCACCTCGATCCCCTGACACTGCATTGGTGTTTCTCTTACTTGCTTTTAAAATTCATCTTAAATGCATGTTTATAGTATGGGGCAAAATCAAATATTTGGCAACCAGTGTTTCCACATGTCAGTAGCTCCTTTGTACTCTAAAGAGAAGTCTGGTCAGCATGCTGGAGTTATCCACATAACCAGGACCAGAAACTCTAGTTTCATCTCTCTGGTGACCAGAAAAGCACATTGTTTCTTATTAACTTGAATTTACATTTTAAAAAGGCCTTGCCTTGCCCCAGGGATGGGAAGAAGTGCTCCTCTCAATACCTGGGATTGAGGAGATCTGGTTTAAAACAGGCATTGAAAGATCTTTTGCCTTGGAGAAGCATCTTAATCTCTAAAATATTTATTTTAGGATTTTAAGCAATATGACACCTGCCAAGAGATTTTCAAACCTGAGTAGAGATTTTTTAATATGAGTTATGACTTCTTCAAACCATATCTCTAGCCAGTGGTTGTGATAGCCCATTTTGTATTGCTATCGCAGAATACCACAGACTGGATAATTTATAAAGAACGGAAATTTATTTCTTGTGGTTCTGGAGGCTGGAGAGTCCAAAATTAAGGAGGGCCTTCTCGCTTCATCATCCCATGGCGGAAGGTAGAAGGTGAAGGGCCAGGAAGCATCAGAACACAAGATGGGACCAAACTCACATTTATGACAAACCCACTCATCAGATAACAAACTGGATCCCAGGATAATGACACTAAATCCCTTCATGGGGATGGAGCACTCATGACCTAATCACCTCTGAAGGGTCTCATTTCTCAACATTGTTGCCTTGGGGATTGAGTTTCTAATACATAAATTTTGGAGGACACATTCAAACCATAGCAGTTTGGAAAAGTTTTCTTGTTTTTATTTAAAATCAATGTCTTACTAAAAAAGAAAAGGTAAAGAGGAATTGTGGTGGGCCCCTGTAGTCTCAGCTACTTGGGAGGTTGAGGTAGGAGAACTACTTCAGTCCAGGGGATTGAGGTTGCTGTCACCAATGTGTGCTATGATGCCATAGCACTCTACCCAGGGTGATAGGGTCAGACTCTGTGTCAAAAAAAAAAAACAAAAAACGATGTCTTTGGGTTACAGCGTCCTATTACAGGCATGCTCTGGAGACAGGCTCTCCTCAATGTATTCCTTCACTAGTAGGCAAGTTACTGAGTCCCCTTGTTCCTAAGTCTCAGTTCCCTCCTCTTTAAAGGAGGATAATAGGAGTGTTGAGTTCATGGGATTCAGGAACAGTAAAATTTTAAATTTACAAGATGCACATAAAGTCAATGTACTTCAGGGTCAGACCCAAGGTTTCCATCCCTGGTCCTGACTTCAGAGGGCACCATTCTGGCCTTCCTGTAGTAGTGATCTTACCTCCAAGTTGAGAAATCCTGAAAGGGTAAAGAGGCACCAAAGAAGTGTTCGTTCCTGTCCTCCATTTCATGCCGGTCCTTCTGGGCACCAGGAACTCTAGATTCCTGCCTTAATGTCCTGTAAGTCCACTTGAGGCCTTTGCAGCTTCTTTTTTGGCATCTGCCCTCCTGAAGCCTGACCACCCTGACTGTGTAGATGTCTCCCCTCCTGAGGTCTGACCAAGGAGTGGCAGTTAGCAAGCGAGCTTGGACTGTGGCCATGGGTGTTGACATGTGTACACCCGTGTCCCTTGGTGGAGTGGCAGAGAGTAAGAAGAGAAGAGGGAAAGCCTTTCCTGTGCTTTACATGCCTGGACTTCAGAGGTCCAAGGGGGTGAAATTTCCAGGCTCAGGACCGTCATTACAAAGGAATGTTCAGCAAATAGAACAGAATGTATTTTATTTAGTTGTTTAGCTTGATTAATGATTCTGAAGTATACAGAGATGGGCCATGTGACCTCCATTTATGCTTTTGCCCAAGTCCCCATAAAAAGAGAGATGTTAAGGCAGTGAGTGACACACAGTATGAACTCAGTGAACACTATCAGTCGTGATTGTCATTACCGTCACCATCATTGTCTTCTGCCATGCGTTAGATATACCTGATGGTGGAAAAGCAGCTCCTTCTCTCACCTGTGCCTTGTCAATTGCGAGATCTATTTCTTACACAAGGTGATACGTGACTGTTGAAAATTTATGAATAAGAAGGCAGTGGGGGAAGTGTGATAGGGCTGGACTGTGCTGATCACCCGGAGCAACTCACCCAGCTCTCTGCATGAGTTCTGTTCTGCACGTCCCGTGATAGGTCTCCATTCAATCCTGTTCTCAAACTCTAATGGCCTTGCTCCTGCACGCTTTCCTGTGTCAAGTTCATTCAGTAAACACATGTACACTGATGTTGAGTGCTTCACCTTCCTCTTAGCCTCCGTGTGATTTTTTTCTTTCATTTTTCAAATGTTGGTGCTTTGAAAAGAAACATTAACAGGGCTCTGTCCCACGGTAGTCTCTTGCCAGACTAAAGGTACCCACAGTCTAACAGCAGCACGCCTTGAGGACTGAAATCTATGGCAAACTGCAGCTCATTTCAGGGATTAAGGATTGGTGTTAAATGCCCCCCTCAACCCCAGACAATGCCAGTGTCCCAAGAAATCTCACTGATACCATACTTGGGATAGCTCCTTTGACGGAAATGTCTGTAAGTCCAAAGTTGATTGCTGAAACACAACCATTACACCTGAGGGATTAAAAAGAACATGGATGCTAAAGGGCCACGGGTGAGAAGGTCAAAGAACTTTATGTACTGTGTACAACAAGATTATCAATATGCTTGGAAACTAAACCTAGCCATTTTACTTTTATCTGAGTCCTGAAACTTTAAGGAAATTCTTATTCCTACAAGCCCTCTTATTCTACTCAAGATGAGTGATACAATGAGCATTGTACAGAAGTGGTGAAGTGTAAGATAGTGTATCGCTTTACTTGGGGACTGGAGTCAGACATCCCAAATTCCTTTTCCCGCATAAACATTCTGTGACTCAGTTTCTTCATTTGTAAAGTGGAGTCATAGTAGTGTCTGCCTCATATCAAGATAAATCATAAATGGCTATCCAATGAAAATATTGGAAGTTAGTAATATTATTTCTATGCACTAACCACAAAGACAATTGACAAAGTGTTCCTGCCCTATGGGCACCAGAGATTTGTGACCAAAACCTCTGGGTACATTTTGGGTAATAAAATAACATGTAATTCAAATGAACCAGGCTCAGGGTGTACCGCACGAGCCTTTTTTTGTTGTTTGTGAGCATGAATTAAGTTTTGAAGGATGAGTAAACCTCAAATTAGCCATAATGGACAAAACCCAGTCACTTGCAGTATTCAGATATGTCAGTGATTTCATTCTCTTGTAAGTAGAAGACCTACTTGTCAATTTCTTCATGATCTGCTTCAGATAAGTAGCAGAAAAGTCAACCGTTTGGGTGAAGATGAAGTGTTGGCGCTGGTCCTGCTTCAGCGTTTCCTCTGTTCCAAACTATAAACCTACTCAGCCATTCCTAGGACATATGGCTGCACCAAAGCCTCTCTAATTATGTGAAGTGATTTTGCTTGGCGAGACTGGAAGCAGTCTCACAGAATACCTTACCATAGGCCTTTGTGTTAGAGAAAATCCAAATTTGGGTAAAGTTCCAGCCTTTTCAAATGGGATTCTTTGCGTGCGCGCGCACACACACACACACACACACACACAGTCTCACTCCCTGATATATTTTCAGGAGAGAGCCACAAGGTCCTCCTTGGCTTTGCAAGTGATGTGGCTCCATTGACAAGAACTGCAAGGATCACAAGAACACAGCACTTAGGTTTCATCAAGCTGGGGAGTGCTAGCAACAGAAGTCATTTACGGGACGCTTACTGCCTGCCAGGATCATACCTGATGGTACATTTAACCTGTGAAAACCCATGAAGAATAGCAGGCTCAATGAGATCCACTAACACATGCTTTAGTACCTCTTTTGTTTGGGAAATGAGAGAATTTTTCAATCTAACGTATGCCCAATGTAAATAAAAATAGATGTCTAGAATCACAGCTATAAGGAGCTTTAATTTCTATTAGCAAGAAATGAGTTTTGTTATTTCCTAGGAACAGTGGTGATACTATCTCCAGCCAGGTACAGTTACAATTTATACTGTTTTACAGTGGTTTGAAGTAACCATGTAACAACATTATTTGATGAATGTTTTTTTCTCTGATCTTCAAAATACCAGGTAAACATAAAATAAAACATCCTCAGTGTTTTCCTCTTTCTGTCATTCCCTCCTGCCTGCCCTTTTCACCTTGCCCCCCACCAATCTCATCAACAGCAGTTCCAAGCTGTTTTTCTCCCAAATTTTTCTGTAAATTACCAACTTCGATATTTCTTACTGTCACTATCTCAGTTTAGACCAGAGAACAAACTCTAGAATCAAACTCCTAGGGTTGGAATTACAGCTCTACCACTTACTAGCTGTATGATCTCAGTCAAATAACTCTCCGTGTACTCAGTTGGCAATCTTTAATTTTGGAATGATAGTTCACAGAGTTATAAAGACTAAGGAAGATAACACATAAAAATACTTAGAATAGTACATCCATACATAAGGTGCTATTCTTCATAGACTACTATAAAAATAGAAGAACTATAGCCTTAGTAAATTAACTATTGTGATAGTTTATTTTACATATTAGCTTGACTAAACTATGGGATGCCCAGATAGCTGGCCAAATATTATTTCTGTGTGTGTGCATGATGTTTCCAGAAAAGAATATCCTTTTAGTTGGTAGACTGAGCAAATCATATGGCCCCCCATAGTGTGGGTGGGTATCATTCAGTACACTGAAGCCTAAGTAGAAGAAAAAGGTAGAGGGAGGATACATTCTCACTCATTTTCCCCATGAGCTAAGACATTCATCTTCCCTTGCCCTTAGCCTTCAGAGATCCCAGGACTCTCAGGGCCTTCAGACTGGGACTGAGACTTACACCATCAGCTGTCCTGATTCTTAAGCCTTCAGACTCAGCATGAATTATACCACCAGTTTTCTCCACTTTGCAGTGCAGATGGCAGATCATGGGACTTCTTGCCCTCCACAAGATGTGAGCTATTTCCCATAATCATATCTTCCTCTTTCTCTCTTTCTTTTTCTCTCTTTCTTTTTCTAGAGACAGAGTCTCACTTTGTTGTCCTCTGTAGAATGCCATGGGGTCACAACTCACAGCAACCTCCTGCTCTTGGGTTTAGGCAATTCTCTTGCCTCAGCCTCCCGAGTAGCTGGGACTACAGGCGTCCACCACAACACCCAGCTATTTTTTTGTTGTTGCAGTTTTAGACGGGGCCAGGTTGGAACCCACCACCCTCGGTATATGGGGCCAGCGCCCTACTCACTGAGCCACAGGCACCACCCTCTTTCTCTTTCTCTCCCTATATTTTTAGGTGCACATACCGAGAAACATACACACACATTTTATATGTTTAAACTTTTTTAGTATTTCCTTCTTCCTTTCTGTTATCCTAGCCTTTCCATGCTGCCTCCCCTTGTCACAGCAGGTACCTGTATCCTCCGACTATGGATAACTCCCCATTCCTTGCACTAACCCAGCCCCATATCTACCCAACCCCACTCAATGCTTCTCCAGGACTCCAGCCCTAATAGTAATGTAGGAACTGGAAGGGATACCTACAGAGCTGTCAGAGGAATTGTGCTATTTCTTTAGGCAAGGGTGGCTCCTTTGCCTTTCTTCATCACAGCTTCCCCAAATCCACAATGCATTGCAATCTAGAATTATGTAATATGACGGTGCCCAGAGCCTATACTTATTGTCATTCGTGGGAATTATGAATGACTTACATACCTGGATAGCAATATGCCTATATATATATATTCATTGTTGTATTCAGAAAAGTTAATTCAATCAAATAGTGTCAACACTAGTGTTACACACAGGGAATATAAAGACAAAAAATGTTTCATGTCTCTGTTCCCCCTGCCCCCAAAGTGCAAGGCCGAATAAGAATAATTTATTTATACAGGCTAACCATGCAAGGATATAACTGGAATTGTGTAGACTGGGTTAGAGACCAGGATGACCAATCACCCTGAGCAGAAAAGAGAAATCACTGTAGTCTTCACAGAGGAAGTTGCATGTAGGTTGGGCTTTGAAAGATGAGCAGAATTTAATCAGATGGAGATGGGGGAAGATATCCACCCCAAGGATGTTGAGGCTGACATCTGCAGTAGCATTCAAAGGAAGAGAAGTAGGTGAGTATCTTGTAAGTCTCAGAAAGATATAGGACCCCAACTGGCCCCCATCTGCTTTGCTCAGTCTACTAACTAACATGATATTCTTTTCTGAGTGAAGGTAACCAGTGAATAGGGGATTGGTGAGAGGGAAAAGAGAAGGAAGTTTCCTGAGTTAGGGAACTGTATGAAATATGTGATGATTGCCTTCTTGTTGTGCTTTGATATATTCAAAACAAAGCAGTTGACAACCTGTTATTATTTACTTATCACAGCTAATGGGTTTCCCATACATGCTCAGGAGTGTTCCTGTCCTACATAAGAGTAGCAACATCTTGGTCCACCGTGATAGTTTCCCACTATGTAAGTTGAGAGAGCTGACCTGGCTGTGTTGGTATTCTTGTTTATACTTAGCTCCACCTTCACAGTGCAGCCAGGGAGAAAACAGTACAGGTCCCATATCTTCCCGAGGCTCACAAGACAGAAAATTCTTATATAGCTATGTCAATGTTTTGCCTCCCTATACTGTCTATTCGCCCTTTCATTTTCCTTACTTTCTAGTCACCACAGTGATATGCAATTCAGGGAGAAAAGTAAAATTTTGATGAGGTAAGGAGTTCAGTTTGCCCTTGATAGTGCATACTTCCTGTGGATTGTTTGGTCTTGAGCTAACAGACAACAATGGGAACTAATCTTGATCTTGGTGGGAGATGGGGAGGCAGAGGGGGCTGGCACAGCTGAACCTAGGTATGACCCATGACTGAATGAGAAAGGAGGGTGGGTGGAATAGTTGAGCATGTCCACAGGTCATACCCTCATCCCCATGGCAGGATAAGGAGTCTTTTCCTGAGAGCAGGAAAATGAGGTGAATGAGGGAGCTAGGGGAAAGCAGTACATATATGGAATTATATCAGATGATTCGATGATAGCTGATAAGTAGTAGCAGAAGGACTAACTGAATAGTACTCATGTCTAAATCAAATGGGAATCCATGGGGTAATGGGGTGTCAGTTATTCCATTATGTAACTTTCACCAGCAGTATTTTACAACCCAGGAGAAAGCAGAAAGTTGGGCTGATTCACAGTTGGGGACTGGTCAGGTTTGTGGTGCAGGAAATGAGACAGGAATTTTCTGCTTCTGTTGTGGTGATCCCAGTGTTTGGTGGCTTCAGGCGGCAGTATGTACCTTCCCACCTACCCCAGAGGAAGCTCTCTAGCTATATCAGGGTGAATGAACATGATTGTAGGTGACAACAATCTCATATTGACTCAAATAATAGTAATTTTTATAGTCACGAGAAACTAATCAACAGATTTTTTGATAATAATTGTGCAGCAGAATATTCCTATCTCATGACAATGAAACAATTCCAGCAGGGCCTGGGAGAATACTTTTTCTTTTTTTTTTTTTTGAGACAGAGCCTCAAGCTGTCACCCTGGATAGAGTGCCGTGGCATCACAGCTCACAGAAACTCAAATAATAGAGTTTGTTGGTTTATGTAACAAGATTCAAGATTGGTAATGTACTCAAAGGATTTGTATAGGGATTAAATAAACTAATCATGTAAAGTTCAAAAAACAGCTTCTAGGTCATAATAAGTATTCAACAAAGAATGTGGTATCTTAATATTGTCACCCAGAGCCCCTTTCTTTGCATCTCTCCTTTCTGTCTACCATGCCATCAGCTTCCTCCTTTTCATATCCAGCAGGAAAAGGCCCTCTTACAGAAACAATCCTTCTCAAATATCTCTTAGCTCATTGTCTGATTCAGGTTACATTTCTATACCAACATCTATGGCCAAAGGACTGTCATTTGCTTATTAACATTGACTATCTTAGGGGCAGCTCCTGTGGGTCATCGAGTAGGGCGCTGGCCCCGTATACTGAAGGTGGCAGGTTCAAACCCAGCCTTGGCCAAACTGCAAAAAAATGAAAAAATAGCTGGGCATTGTGGCAAGCACCTATGGTCCCAGCTATTTAGAAGGCTGAGGCAAGAGAATCGCCTAAGCCCAGGACTTGGAGGTTGCTGTGAGCTATGTGACCCCATGCCACTCCACCGAGGGCAATAAAGTGAGACTCTGTCTCTACCCTCCCCCCCCCAAAAAAAACATTGACTATCTTAGCTAAGATAATCATTAGGATTGGAGAAATGAATTTAACATGGATAGATTGTATAAATAGAGCATACCCTTGTGTTGGGGGCAGGGCCCATTTTCTTGCCCAGACTGCATGTCTGTTACATCATGGGAGGTGGTATAATATTTGCTAGAGAAATAATCACAAAGTTCACAGTAATTACTAGATTATTTGAGGTGAAAAGTACAATTTGCTTAACTAATATTGAAAAAAGTATTCTCCCGGCTCGGCGCCTGTGGCTCAACAGGCTGGGGCGCCAGCCACGTGCACCTGAGCTGGCGGGTTTGAATCCAGCCCGGGCCCGCCAGACAACAATGATGGCTGCAACCGGAAAATGGCCGGGCGTTGTGGCTGGCATCTGTAGTCCCAGCTACTTGGGAGGCAGAGGCAGGAGACTCACTTGAGCCCAGGAATTGGAGGTTTCTGTGAGCTGTGATGCCACGGCACTCTATCCAGGGTGACAGCTTGAGGCTCTGTCTCAAAAAAAAAAAAAGAAAAAGTATTCTCCCAGGCTCTGCTGGAATTGTTTCATTGTCATGAGATACGAATATTCTGCTGCAAAATTATTATCAAAAAATCTGTTGATTAGTTTCTTGTGACTGTTATAAAAATTACTCCATATTTGGTGGCTTAAAATAACAGAAAGTTATTTTCTCATAATTCTGTAGACTAGAAGTCTGAAATCAGTATCACTGGGCCCAAATCAAGGAGGGCCATACTCCCTCTGTAAGCTCAAACGGAGAACGTGTTCCTCACCTCTTTTAACTCCTGGTGGTTGTAGGCATTCCTTGGCTATTGGTCACATCATTCCACTCCTCCAGGCCAGAACCTTCAAATCTCTCTGCTCTGTCTTCTAGTTCACAATAAGTACTCAACAAAGATTGTAGTATCTTAACATTTCACCCAGAGCCGAACTCTTTATGTATGTCAAATCTCCTTTTTGAAGGATGCATGGGATTGCATTTAGGAGCCACCCAGAGAATCCAGGATAATCAACCTATTTTAGGACCCTGAACTTATCATATCTGAAAAAAATGTTGCCACATAATTAATAGCCACGGGTTTTAGGAATGGAGACCTGTTATCTTTGGGGGCCATTGTTAAGCCTATTTTAACTGTCTTTAGATCAATTACTCTAAAATTATTATATTCCATTTTGGGGGTAAAACCCTCTCATATAACCAGTAACCTAATGCAACAAGACAACTGCTTATTTTGAAGTACATTTCACAATTACCATATTCCCTTAATTGTATGACTTTATCAACTAAAAACAGATTTTAAGAGGAAGAAAAAGAATAAACACTACATTAAATGTCTGCATCAATCTTGAATTCAGAAACATTAATATATGGGGAAATGTATGTTTTGGAATTAAGGCAATGTGGTAATTTATCTTGGAGCTGTCACTGGGGAATTACATTATTTAAAACTAGATGAGTGGTAGTGTGTGGCTGTGAGTGGAGGATAGAAATCACTCCTTTCTTGGTGTACTGGAGATCTAGGAACAATGTTTAAACATTAATCTTGGCCATTCACTCGGGATTTTATTTGAGCCACTTCTTCACTATCTCTTTATTTATATTCCCTCACTTGTAAACAATTTGTTTTCACCAACCACCTAGATTAAAAAAAGGAGAAGCAAGTTTGTGTGTGAATGAAGAACAGATGAAAGGAACAAACTGACTTGACTGAGCAAATAGGTTGTTCTCCGAGGAATCATATTACCAAGTTTTGTTACTTCTGCTTCCTAAATATTTTCTGAATCCTTCTACTTCTTTCCATCCCACTGTGGGAGGCAGGAACCCCCTAAATGTCAACATCTTAATCTCCCAAACTATAAATATGTTTTATTTCATGGCAAAGTAATTTTCATGGCAGAATTAACATTACTACTCATCTGAAATTGCTGATCAGTTGACCTTAGAATAAGGAGATTAGCTTAGATTATCCATGTGGGCCCAAAGTGTTCTCAAAGACCTTTAAGTGAGGAACAGGGGTTACTTAATCAGAACCAGAGAGATGGCTCCATTGCTGGATTTGAAGACAAAGGAGGTCCCAGTTGAAGGAAAGCTTCAGCCTCTAGCATTGAAAAAATCCAGAAAGCAGATGCCACTCTTGAGCCTCCACAAAGGAACGCTGCCCTGCTGACTGACTGCAGACTGCCAGAATTATAAGGTATTATGGATGTGTTGTTTAAGGTATAGGGGTGTGTTGAGGTTGTGGTAATTCTTTATGGATATTATTTCTTTCCTAGGTTACTGAAATAAGCCCTGTTGTAGCATCCAGGCTTGTCTCCTTCTCATCCATTTCCATTCCACCCTCACAGCTGCCTTTCCAAAGGAGCATGCCATTGGCCTTACTCAACGATTTAACATCATCTGATGACTCTCCACTGCTCTAAAATAAATCCCCGAGTGTCTAATGTGATCCACAAGGTCCCTTCTGGTCTCCCCACTTCTAGACCTCCCTCTTGATCAGCACCCCCCAATTTCTTCCAGTCCCACAAAGCCCCACCTGTCTTCTCTCTGACCCTTCTGCTATGGGTAAGGTAGCAGCCTCCTTCCTCCCCAGGGGATCTCTTCCTCTGGAGGTAAAATTCTACCTTTTCTTAAAGTCTCAGTATAGCTGTCACTGCTTCCTGAAAGACTTCCCTGTAATGTGACCACATTTGGTTGAAATGTCTTCCTTTCTGCTCCTGTGAGCCCCTGATCTCCCCCTCTTACAAGCCACTTTGTCACTGCCATATTTCCTACCTTCACATCAGCTCCCTCAGGGTAGGAACCTGAACTATCCCCAGCACCGAGTACAGGGCTTGTCACACAATGGCACCTGCATGTATACTGAATGATATACCCATTTCTTCTGGTCAGAGAAACATGAGGAAATTTGACTTACCCATCTCACTTCAGAAATTTCCCCCATCTAATGGTCCCATGTGTGCTCACAGACAGTGTTAGCTTTTCTTCTTTCCCCCCATCCCTTAGAACTGTACTCTTCACACTGCTGTCCAGGCCAGGCATGTGATAATGACCTCACCTGGTCCCCACTGTACCACTTACCATAATTGTGTCCTTCAGACATTTCACAAGTCTTCTGCACAGTTTTGAAGTCTGGGATGTGTTTTCTTTCCAAACCTGGAACCCCTGAGGATTGTGCGAACAGAAGCTATAAAAAGAAGGTAGAACAAGACCTTGAACATGCATGTCCACTAACTGAATTGGCTCTAATAATAGAAGAAACTAGAACAAAGAAAATGGTAAAGCAGAGAATGAAAGAATTCTGCATGTTATAGCTAATTGTTTTAGTTTGCAGAGGTGGTTGTGATTACAACATATTTTCATTTATAAAAATAATTTTATCTTTTGTTTTATTGTGCTCTCATTGATCAATTGGGGCTATTTCATCAAATCTCCATGATAAAGAATCCTGCCCCTTTTGGAAAGATAGACATGGAAGGAAGAAGGGATTTAGCTATGGCTGGAATTCCCCCTGGAAGGACAAATTTTTATATTTATCCTCTTCAGGGTCTAGCTTTGCAGCACATCATCACATCTTCTGCCCACTGCACCCTAAATTACAAAAGCTAGATTGGACTAATAATGGGAGTTTCCCTTGTGTAAGATGTGTTTTCAGATCTATAGCAGGGTCCTGTTGTGCGCTGAAAAGATGAGTCAGGTGAGATGACAGAGACCCATCTGCATCTCTGGCACACACAAAAATATTTACATTTACGTGCTAAGGACATTTTGTTCATATGCAATTTGTATGCCTGTTTAAATGGACACACCCTAAGCTTTGAGTATAGGCACATTTATTTATTTATCTTTATTATTTTTTTTTATTGTTGGGGATTCATTGAGGGTACAAGAAACCAGGTTACACTGATTGCATTTTTAGGTAAAGTCCCTCTTACAATTGTGTCTTGCCCCCAAAAGGATCAAGAAATAGAATTTTTAATTCTATTTTTGTCTTTTACATATGGATATCCAGTTCTCCCAGCACCGTTTATTGAATAGTGAGTCTTTCCCCCAGTGTATGTTCTTGTTTGCTTTATTGAAGTTAGGTGATTGTAAGATGTTAGTTTCATTTCCTGGTTTTCTATTCAATTTCAAATGTCTATATCTCTATTTTTGTGCCAGTACCATGCTGTCTTGACCACTATGGCTTTGTAGTACAGCGTAAAATCTGGTATGCTGATGCCCCCAGCTTTGTTTTTATTATTAAGAACTGCCTTAGCTATACATGGTTTTTTCTGGTTCCATACAAAATACAGGATCATTTTTTCCAAGTCTTGAAAGTACAATGTTGGTATTTTAATAGGGATGACATTAAATCAGTAGATTGCTTTGGGAAGTATAGACATTTTAACAATGTTGATTCTTCCCAGCCATGAGCATGGTATGTTCTTCCATCTGTTAATATCCTCTGCTATTTCCTTTCATAATTTTTGTTATAGAGGTTCTTCACCTCTTTTGTTACATATATTCCTAGGTATTTCATTTTCTTTGAAGCTGTGAAGGGAGTTGTGTCCTCAAGTAGCCTCTCATCTTGGCTGGTTTTGGTGTATAGAAAGGTTACTCACTTGTGGACATTGAATTTATATCCTGAGACATTTCTGTATTTTTTGATGACTTCCAGAAGTCTTGTGGTTGAGTCATTGGGGTTCTCTAAGTATAAGATAATATAGTCAGCAAAGAGGGAGAGTTTGACCTCCTCTGCTCCATTTGGATACCCTTTATTTCCTTGTCTTGCCTAATTGTATTGGCTAGAACTTCCAGCACTGTGTTGAAAAGTAATATTGACAGAGGACAACCTTGTCTGGTTCCAGTTCTAAGTGGAAAAGCTTTCAGTTTTTTACTCCATTCAGTAAAATATTATCTGTGGGTTTGCCATAGATAGTTTCAATCAGTTTAAGAAATGTGCCACCTATGCCTATACTCTTCAGTGTGCAGATTAGAAAAGGATTCTGGATTTTATAGAATGCTTTTTCTGCCTCTATTGAGAGGATCATATGGTCTTTGTTTTGCTTCTGTTGATACAGTGAATGATGTTTGTGGACTTGCGTATGTTAAACCAGCCTTCCATCCCTGGGATGAAACCTACTTGATCATGATGTATGACTTTTTTGATGATAAGCTGTAATCTATTGGCTAGGATTTTATTGAGAATTTTTGCATCTATATTCATTAGTAAAATTGGTCTGAAATTCTCCTTTTTAGTTGGGTCTTTTCCTGGTTTTGATATCAAGGTGATGTTTGCTTCATAGAATGTGTTGGGGAAGATTCCTTTCTCCTCAATTTTTGGAATAATTTCTACAGAATGGGAATAAGCTCTTCTTTGAAGGTTTGATAGAATTCTGGTGTGAAGCCATACAGACCAGGGCATTTTTTGTTGGAAGAATTTTTTGCTGTTTCTTTGATCTCAATGCTTGAAATTGGTCCGTTCAAAAGCTCTATTTCTTCCTGGCTAAGTCTAGGGAGAGGGTGTGATTCCAAATGTTGATCCATTTCTTTCACATTATAAAATTTCTGGGCATAGAGTCTCTGGCAGTATTCAGAGATGATCTCTTATATCTCTGGCATCAGTTGTTATTTCCTCTTTATCATTTCTGATTGAGGTTACTAGAGATTTTGCTTTTCTATTTCTAGTTAGTCTGGCCAAAAGTTTATTTATTTTATTTATTTTTCAAAAAACAAACTCCTTGTTTCATTAATTTTCTGAGTGATTCTTTTGTTTTCAATGTCATTGATCTCTGATTTAATTTTGGATATTTCTATCCTTCTGCTGGGTTTAGCCTTAGATTGTTCTTCTTTTTCCAATTTCGTAAGATGGCCTGTGAGTTTGTTGATGAGCCCTTTTTCTGTTTTTCGAATGTAAGCATCTAAAGCAATAAATTTTCCTCTCAGAACTCCTTTTGCAGTATTCCACAGGTTTTGGTAGCTTGTGTCTTCATTGTCGTTATGCTCAAGGAAGTTAATCTTTTCCTCTTTTATTTCTTCCTGTATCTAACTGTCATTCAACAGAAGGTTATTTAATTTCCATGCCTTTGTACGAGGTTGAACGTTTTTGTTGGAGTTGAGTTCCAACTTTAGTGCCTTGTGGTCTGAGAAGATATAAGGTAAAATTTTAATTCTTTTGGTTCTGTTGAGGTTTGTTTTGTGTCCTAGGATATGATCAATTTTGGAGAATTTTCCATGGGGCAATGAGAATAATGTATATTCTTTATCTTTTGGATGGAGTGTTGTGTATGCATCTATGAAGCACAGTTGTTCTAGGGCCTCCTTTAAGTCCCTCATATCTTTGTTTAATTTCTGGTAGAGGATCTTTCCAGCTCTGTAAGGAGAGTGTTAAAGTCCCCTTTTATTATGGTGTTATAGGATATCATATTGCTCAGACTGAGTAAGTTCTGGTTTTAAGAATTTGGGTTGGGTGCATTTAAGTTGGGTGCATAAATATTTAGAATTGAAATATCTTCTTATATTTTTCCCTTGACCAAGATGAAGTGACCATCTTTGTCTTTTTTGACTTTAGTTGCTTTAAATCCACATGTATCTGAAAATAAGATTGTAACTCCTCTTTTCTTCTGAAAATTCCATTAGCCTAAAAATTGTCTTCCAACCCTTAACTTGGAGTTTTAGTTTGTCTTTTGAAGCTGGGTATTTCCTGCAGACAGTAAATGGATGGCTTGTGTTTTTTACTCCAATCAGCCAATCTATGCCTCTCCAGTGGGGAATTCAAGTCATTAATATTTATTGAGAGAATTGATAAGTGTGGTAGTGTTCTATTCATCTTATTTTGTGAGAGTCTATTGCTTAGTTTTATCTTTTGCATCATTGTGGAAGTCAGGTTCTGTCCTTTAATTTCTGAGTTATAACTTTGCTGTTCATCCATTGTGATAGTCAATGTGTAGAGCAGGTTGAAGTATTTCCTGTAGAGCTAGTCTTGTTGTGGCAAATTTCTTCAATGTTTGCATATCAGTAAATGATTTGATTTCTCTGTCAATTTTGAAGCTTAGTTTAGCAGAATATAGAATTCTGGGCTGTAAATTGTTCTGTTTAAGTAGATTAAAGGTCAATGACCACTGTTTTCTGGCTTGAAAATTTTCATTAGATAAGTCTGCCATCACCCTGATGGATTTTCCCCTGTAGGTCAACTGGTGCTTACTCCTGGCAGCTTGTAGAATCTTTTCTTTTATCTTGACTTTGGACAGGTTCATCACAATGTCTCTTGTGGAGAAGCTCTTTTAGAGTTGAGGTGACCTGGGGTCCAATATCCCTCTGAAAGGAGTGTGTCAGAATCTTTGGTGATATTTGGGAAATTTTCATTTATAATATTCTCCAGTATGGCTTCCATTCCTTTGGGGATTTTTCTTCTCCTTCTGGGATAACTATAACTTGTATGTTTGAATGCTTAACAAATTCCCATAATTCTGTCAGTGAATGTTCTGCTTTCTCTCTTCTTTTCTGCATCTTTAACTATCTATCTGAGTTATCTCAAGAGCTTTGTCCTCTACCTCTGAGATTCTTTCTTCTATGTTGAAGTCTATTATTAAATCTAGTAACTCTAGCTTATAGTTTAGTTCTCTGTGTTTACAAAAATCTCTGTAATCATACCTTAAGAAAAGAAGTAACATTTGGTTAAATATATGGAGATAAACAAGAGATGGTTTTCAAAACTATTTCGGTGAGTGCTCAGAACATGTTTTCCAATAATCACTAATGACAGAATCTGGTATATTCTAGGTTCCCTCAGCTGGAGAAGGATTTTTTTTTTTTCTGGTAGAGACAGAGTCTCACTTTATCACCCTTGGTAGAGTGCCGTGGCATCACACAGCTCACAGCAACCTCCAACTCCTGGGCTTAAGTGATTCTCTTGCCTCAGCCTCCCGAGTAACCAGGACTACAGGTGCCTGCCACAACACCTGGCTATTTTTTTGTTTTTGCAGTTCGGCCAAGGCCGGGTTTGAACCTGCCACCTTCAGTATATGAGGCCGGCGTCCTTACTCAATGAGCCACAGGCGCTGCCCTGGAGAAGGATTTTGATAAAAACATTTTATACCACTTTAAATAATCTACCTCATTAATTGAAAACAAAACAAAAATGGCTCTTCATTATCATGTTGGGAATGTGAGACTTAAAAAATATTCATATGAATATTTATATTTATAAAACATAGTTCTTAAACTCTCCCCATATTTTTCTACCAGGAGAACAATATAGCAAACATAATTTGACTTCACTGGACAAGCAAGGTTTGGATACTGTGTTGATCCACAGCTGGATGTAGTGCTCTTGGGTACGTTGTTTATATCACAACACTGGCTTTTCATGGTGTTCATCTTGAAAAGGTTTCAGATCAGGAATGTATTTAAAACTTGATTTTGTAGAACCTTGACAAACTTTGCCTTTGAATGTTGCAAATGTGACCAAGATAGATCATTTTCTGCATTTAATATTATTTAGGAATAAGGCAAAGATGTTTTAGTTTCACCACTACTTTTCAATTTATTACTAAAGTACTCACTAATGCAATAGGACAAATAAAAGATATACAAAGAGCAAAGTAAGAAGTCAGACTGTCATCATTTGCAGATGACATGATTATGTATGTAGAAAATCTGTAACAACTGGCAAAAAAACTGGAACTCATAAGCGATTACTACAAGGTTATAGGACACAAGGTTAATACACAAATATTAATCACTTTTCTATATATCAGCAACAAACAAGTGGAATTTTAAGTTAAAAACACACTACAAGGCTTGGTGCCTGTGGCTTAACAGGCTAAGGCGCCAGCCACGTATACCTGAGCTGGCGGGTTTGAATCCGGCCCAGGCCCACCAAACAACAACAACGGTTGCAACCAAAAAATGGCCAGGTGTTGTGGCAGGCGCCTGTAGTCCCAGCTACTTGGGAGGTGGAGGCAAGAGATTTGCTTCAGCCCAGGAATTAGAGGTTGCTGTGAGCTGTAATGCCACAGCACTCTACCCAGGGTAACAGCTTGAGGCTCTGTCTCAAAAAAAAAAAAAAAAAAGACAACACAATACTAATTACAATATCCCAAAGGTGAAATACTTCTCGGCTGGGCACCTGTGGCTCAACGGGCTAAGGCACCAGCCATGTACACCTGAGCTGGCAGGTTCGAATCCAGCCCAGGCCCGCCAAACAACAATGACGGCTGCAACCAAAAAATGGCCGGAAGGTGTGGCGGGCGCCTGTAGTCCCAGCTACTTGGGAGGCAGAGGCAAGAGACTCGCTTGAGCCAGGAATTAGAGGTTGCTGTGAGCTGTGATGACATGGCACTCTATCCAGGGTGACAGCTTGAGGCTCTGTCTCAAAAAAAAAAAAAACTGCTACCCAAAGGTGAAATACTTCTCGTATGTCTGATAAAATATGTACATGATCTATAAAAAGAAAACTACAAAATTCTCATGAAGGCAGAAGGAGTGGAGCAAGATGGCTAAATAGAAAACTTCAGCGATCATCCCTCTGCACAAACACCGGATTCAACAACTATACACACAAGCAAGAACCTTCAGAAGAACCAAAAATCAGGAGATCAAGTACCAGAGATCATGTACTTGGATATTTTGTTGTTGTTGTTGTTGTTTGAGCACCACTACATACTTTATTATAAACTAAATTAGGTACATTAAAGGATACAAAAAATTCTTCAGGGTCAACAAAGATTCTAGCTACTAGGAGCAAGTTAATCTGTGATTATAAACAGAAGAAGACAAAGGAAAACTGGACAGCAATTCTGAAAATACTATATTGGAATATGACCAATTACAGTCATCAATCATTAAAAAAGTTTGAAGAATCTGAAAAATAGTTATCTTAAAAGCACTCTAAGGTACAATTTCATTCTAAAGGTTAGCACACTTTTAAAAAGAATATGAAAAAAAGTTTTAAAAACAAAACAGAATCATCATGGCTAAAAAGACAAGGTTTAAGGGGTACAAAATAGCACATTAAATCAGTTCCCACTTCATAAAACCTGCATGAGATGCTGATCTTCCTGTTTTTCATAAACCTTACAATTGTGCTTCCAGAAAGCTACCAAGCATCTGCCTCTATGTAGCTAATTCTTTTAATCTTGGAGCTCTCACAAGCAAATAGAGAGTATACTGTGCCAGGATCACTATCTTCTCCAGCCAAAATCATTATGTCTTGGAGCCAATTTCCTCTTGTAAATTTTGATCAAATTCCTTCCAGTTGCACTGGTAGGGGCTGGTAGGGGCTACACATGTCACAAGTTAAGGTGTATGTATATATGTTTAACAATATACATTTTAATTTTAACAGTAATATGTACACTTGTGCACATGAGTAAATATAAATCTTTGTATGAGGCAGCACATACAGTATATGCATTCATATTGGTTCCTGTAAGTCTTTTTTTTTTTTAGAGGTTACTATATTATTCTTTATTTTCTTTTTCTTTTTTTTTTTTTATTAAATCATAGCTGTGTACATTAGTGCAATCAAGGGGTACGATGTGCAGGTTTCATATACAATCTGAAATCTTTTCATCAAACTGTTTAACATAGCCTTCATGACCTTTTAATCACTATATGAAGACATTTGTATTCTGCATTTAGTAATTTTCGCCTGTACCCTTCTAAGATGCACCATAGGTGTGGCCCCACCAATTACCCTAACTCCACCCAAACCTCCCCCTCCCCTCCCCTCCCTTCCCCCTTTCCCCATATTCTTGTGCTATAGTTGGGTTATAGCCTTCATATGAAACCTTTAAATTAGCTTCATAGTAGGGCTGAGTACATTGTATATTTTTTCTTCCATTCTTGAGATACTTTGCTAAGAAGAATATGTTCCAGCTCCAACCACGTAAACATGAAAGAGATAAAGTCTCCATCTTTCTTTAAGGCTGCATAGTATTCCATAGTATACATGTACCACAATTTATTAATC
>CAUYON010176182.1:0-10284 GCA_963573935.1 Arctocebus calabarensis
CAATGTCTTTATATAGTGATCAAGAAAATGCCATGAAGGCTATCTGTAACAGTATGATAAAAATATTTCTGAATGTATATGAAGCACATTGTGCCCTATGATTGCACCAATGTACACAATTATGATTCAATAAAATTATTAAAAAAAAACAATGAAAACACACACGAGAAAAGGATTCATTAATTAAAGCCATTTTAAAATGCTAGCTAACAATCTAGATGAACAGAAAGATTTTCAATTAATTTGGGTCTTCATTGGGGTAAGATGTGAGCAGGTGGAGTTGATACAATTCCATCCACAGCAACATTATTTGAGCTGCACCTAATTTGGAAAGGTCCAGTTAAAATGAGATTTCTGTTAGGCTTTAAAAAGCAGTTTTATAAAAGGGTTGCAGGAAGGAGAAAAGCATGTCAATGGATATGTCTAAGCAAAAAGGAACAGAAGTCCTCTGTGTAAAGTGGGGAAAGGGCAGATAGAGTCATGTGGCATAGAAGGCAAGGGCTTTCTGGACCCTGTGTGTGTTTTTTTCCTGCTGGAAAACCATGCTATGGTCTGATTATGAATATAGACAATAATATGTAGCAGGACCTTCATTTTTTGGTACCACTTTGGAATAGTCAGAACCTCATCAGATAAGTAGGATCCCTTTTCATGAGTTAAAAGTGAAAGAAAAGCAGAAAAGAGGCAGCCAGATGAGCACACAGAAAGTGAGAATCTGGATGATAAGCTCAGATGAGAAGCCGCCGGAGAGGTGCATGTCCTCAGAGTTGATGGTTTATATCACTGAGAATGACAGGAGTACATCATTATCATATTCCCTCCTGGAGTCTTCTTTTATATCTGACCATGCAAAAATGAAAGATCTTGTTTATTTTCTTTCACACACATGGTTTCTTTTATCCTAGAAAGAATCTAGATCTTGAACCAACAGCAGAACCAAGAACAGTGCCTACATCAAAAGATGGCAGGGGAATGTGAAAGATGCAGTTTCATTCACTTACTGGAACACGCCTTGCTTGAGAAAGATCAGGGGTAAGGGAAGAAGTATCTAGTCTTTTGCCAAGCAAACAGAAACTTTAGGTATTGGGAGGAGAGGAATCTTAGTAAGATTTCATAATTTGACAATTCACTTCCAAAGCAAGATGCTTTCCTAGAGAATTGTCACTCAATTGTTTGTTCTCCTGGAGAGACATCTGCTACAAAGCTAAGTCCTGCTTTGAAGCGCACTCATGAGGACAGTTGGAGAGAACAGGTTCAAAAAGTGTGAAGGGTAAAGTTTCTAAATTCTAGATATTCTTAGCTTCTTAGTTGAATATTTTGGATTCTTTCTAAAATTCCTTTTATATCCTGTAATAATTTTTTTACACATACATGTGTTTATTAGGTTCCACTTTTTGCCTTCACAGAATTAAAAAGGCTTACAATCTAATAACAATAACAATGTTTAAGATAAGGACTAGGAACAAAAACCTCGTAAAGAATGAATGAAGATAAATACATTCAGAAAAGAAATCAGACCATTGCTGCATCAAAATATGAAGCAGTAATAATAATAATAATAATGCAAAGAAAATAGCATTCACATTGTCAGATAAGAGTAGGTCTATCATAGAATGCTTTGACTCTGAGGTTCAGTATGGAGTCATCAGTTAACTTATTATTATTTTTTTCCCGAAGTCTCAAAAAATAGACAACTAATATTTATAAATAGAAGTAAAAGATAATTTCAAAAAAAAGATCATCCCAAATCTTAAAGACAATAGAAAAGAAAAAATACTTCAAAACCATTCTACTTAATCTGGATACACCTGATATTAAAATTGGAGAAAATATATTATTATAAAGGGGAAATTACAAACATATTTCACTTATAAATGAGGATTCAATATCCTGAACAACATATTAACAAGTTGAATTAACAATTAATGTTTAAGTAATGTGCTTTGGTCAAAATTAAGTCCAATTTATGTGAGAATTAGTCACTATTTCCTTTTTTTTTTCTCTTTTTCTGATTTTCCTTCAGATTGTATAAATCTTTCACCTTTAAAAGGTGAAAGGAAAGGAAATGATTTTTTTTTTTAGATAGAGTCTTACTTTGCAGCCTTGGTAGAGTGCTGTGGCATCATAGCTCACAGCAACCTTAAACTCTTCAGCTCAAATGATTCTCTTGCCTCAGCCTCCCAAATAGCTGCAACTACAGGTGCCCACCACAACACCCAGCTACTTTTAGAGATAAAGTCTTGCTCTGGCTCAGGCTGGTCTTGAACTTGAGAGTCAGGCAAACCACTGGCCTCGGCCTCCCAGGTGCTAGGATCACAGGTGTGAGCCACCAAGCCTGGCCTATCTATAATTTGTAAAGGCATATTCCCTTTTTCTGTCATTTGTCAAATACATATACACCTTACCTAATATAAAGTGTGTGGTAAACACAAGGCTAGATATTAGAATCAATCAAATCAGAGGCCTTTTTTTTTTTTTTTAGCAACTCATATTAAACTCTTAATAGTAGGAATTAAATGGACAATAGCAACAAAAAAGACAGACACACACACACGTGCACACACATACCAATAGGAAAATAGCACAACAAAAGAGTTTTTAAAGTTCAGAGAAATAAAACATTCTCTTCAGCTGGATGAAATGAAAAATTTTAAGAAGCTGACTTTTAATGGACAGACAGGTTTGGATCCATGCAAGTTGAGAGGACACTTAAGGTGGTTGGTGCAGTGGTGACAAAGGCAGAGGGCTGAAAGTTCAATTTTGCTGGAGCCATACGGACACATTCCCTGGTATGTTAGATCAGAAAATTAGATTGGAACCAGATTACAAAATACATATATACATATATATATATATATATATATTATTTTTACTTTTTTTAAAGACAGAATCTCACTTTATCACCCTTGGCAGAATGCCGTGGAGTCACAGCTCACAGCAACTTCCAGCTCCCCAACTGGCCACAATGCCCAGCATTTTTTATTTATTTTATTTTTTTTATTTTTTGGTTGTGGTTTGGCCAGGGCCAGGTTTGAACCCCCCACCCTCGGTATATGGGGTTGGGGCCCTACTCACTGAGCCACAGGCACCGCCCTGAAATATATTTTAAAATGAACTTCATTTGACAGGAACGTTGAAGGTCTGTGAGTCCTGGGCAGGAGTGATGTGACTCAGGCTGCACCTGCTGGAGGGGAGAGAGGTGGTGGTGTTATGTGCGTGTTTTTGAGTGGGTGCTTATGAGAAACCACTGCAGACACAAAGACAAGGCTTTTGCACATTAGGTGTTTCCATACACATATAAAGCTATAAAAAAATGTATCTAGAAATTGAATATATTATTATCTTATTCATTTTAGGAGAGCATTTTTATAATTCTCCTTTGAAGATGCGAAGATTAGAATAGTCTTCTTCTCTAGCTGGCTAGCTTAGAAATGGCCCTCGTATTGCCCTGGCAACCTCAACATCTTCACGTTTTTTTCTTTTATACAGTCCCTTGATATATTGGAGGTTGGTTCCAGGTCTCGCAAGTATACCAAAATCCAGGCACACTCAGGTCTCACAGTCAGCTCTGCGAAGCCTGGTATATGAAAGTCAGCCCTTGCATTGTACCCCTTGATTGCACTAATGTACGCAGCTATGATTTAATTAAATAAATAAATTAATTAATTAATTAAAAGAAACTCAGCCCTTGATAGACACAGGCTTTGCATCCCACAGATTTTATATATATATATTTTGCAGTTTTCCTGGTTTGAACCCGCTACCTCCGGCATATGAGGTCGGTGACCTACTCCTTTGAGCCACAGGTGCCGCCTGATACTATGTATTTTTTTAAAGGTGAAAGATTTATACAATCTGAAGAAAAACCAAAGTGTGAAATTATGTATTTTTTATTTGTGTTTGGTTGAAAAACATCCTCAAATAAATAGACCTGCAGAGATCAAACTTGTGTTGTTTGGAAGGACTGGTCAACTGTGTAGTGTAGCTGGTCTTTCCGAGGTAAAGTCAGTTGACTTAACTGATTATAGCAACTGCTCCCAAAACATTTCAGCTTTTCAAATATTGAATTATCATGATAATTGTCATTATTAAAACATTTCCATAATTTTGTCACAAATATTTTTTGAAAATTTTTGTTTTCAGTGAATTACAGCAATGAGTATGGACAATTATTTTTATTGGAATCCAGTGACATTTGAGAATTCTTGGAGAAATATAGCAGATAATTAAAATATATTTGGAATAGGGGAAGAGAAAGAAATAATATGGAAGGTTGAATAGGTCAGAGAAATGAAATTTAAAATGATACAAAGATTTTTATATCCAGAGGGAAAAAAAAAGGAGGGAGAAAATGCCCTAGCAGGCTTCTCAAAACCCTTATAATGTTGCACTGGCTATATTCTAGGTTGAAGAAGAAGAAGACTCAAGCAATTTAATTAAACTGATTTAAAACACTTTTATTTTAAGACCACTTTAACAAATAACTCAGGAGAATGGGATACAGAAAAAGAGAACATAGAAAGAGGGAGAAGGAAAGATATAGAAAAGAGACTGAAAAAGGAACAAAAATATATTAATAATGGAAAAGAGAGGAGATTATGGAGAAAGAAACAGAAGGGGTAATACTGAAGGACTTATGCATGGCAAAAAGTCAAGGGTATATCCAGATACTCAGAGGGCTGTGTAGCTCCAGAAAGGTTCGACTTTAAATAGTGCCACCCTAATTAACTTACATATTTTTAAACATCGCAAAATTACCCTTTTAAAATGCACTTAGAGCAAAAAAGTCTATAAAGCTCCAATTTTTAAATTTTTTAAAATGCAAATTTCAATCAATTTTCTATAATAAGTTATTTTATTATTCATTTAGAACTATTATTCTTTTTGCTTAATTCTTGGAAGGAATATTTTAAATAGGCAATTGCTTTGCATATATTAGAAGGAATTAGTTGCTCATTTTTAAAAAGGGGACGAAAATCTAAACAAAAAAAATTAATTGTAAAGTTGAGAAAATGTAGATCTATTTAAAGCTGAGATGACAGTTGTTGAGCATTGTGATGTATCATCTTGACATGAACTGAATGAGGTAGATTAGTGACTGACACTACCAATGTCAGAATTTACATTACAGCACACACAAACTCCATGCAAATATACTATTAGCACCCACAGTAAGCAGTGATGAGTAAGGAGATAAAAATTGACAATGTCAATAATCATAAGCCCTCACAGTCAAGAATAATGAACTATACATGTGTATATGTATAGGTGTATATCATAAAATATTCCTCTCATGTTTTACATTAAAATTAAATTTTATGCAGTAATAAATGTTCTGTACATACATTGGTACTAAAAATTAATTTTGGTATAATTTTGCTGTTTGCTCCAACAGGCAATGACAGAGAGGGTGTTATAATAATTCTTAAGAGAGAGAGCTGATCTGAAATACATGCTTTTTCCTTTACATACAAAAGACCAAATGTGTCTATTTTTATTTTTTAAATTTTTTTAGGTTTGTACTGAGCTAAGAAGTTAATCTCTTGTACACTTGACCTGGAAATGCTCTGAGTATTAGATAAAAATTGCTTTTCTTTTCCTTGTAGGTATCTCATAGGTGAGAACTTTTTTAAAATTTAGAAAAGATGACATATCTTCCTCCGAATTTTCTTTAAAAATTAAAACTTCCCAAGAGAAAAAATTGTATTGTGTCGTTCTTAGAACTGTTTAGTTAGTCATCATAGAGCATGCAAAAAATCTCCTGAGTGATTTTAGTGGCTATTTAAAAGTGCTCTGAAAATCATTATTATTGGAATGAAATTTAGCATATTGTTAGAAGTCTATCAGCAGACTTTCAATTTTTCTTTTCAGGAAGAAGTCATCTTTTTTCATTTATTCTGATTTTTTCCTTCAGGAGACAATATAAAACATATCGTTGGCCCTTCTTTCTAGTTGCCAAGGCGTCTCAGGTTGACAGAGGAGTTTTACTCAGTTCCGTGGATTAGCACCCCTGCAACCAGCTCAGAAACCTGATGTTCAGCCAGAAGGAAATCAAGGGGGATGCAGAGACGCCTGGCTCAAGTTCTGTTTATCTGACGGGCTGGTCGACAATTGGCAGTGGCTGGCCAGTGCTGTGGCATTGAGGGGCCTTCCCCTCACTCTAACCACCAGTAACTCTTAACAGATCAAAATGAAAAGTGATAAAGACGCACCCTGTCCAGAAAAACCAAAATGGTATTCAGCTTTTGTCAGCTAAATAGTTACTGATTTAAAAAAAAAAAAAAAAAAAAGATTGTCTCAAATTATTTTTACTTTCTTTTTATGATATGGTAGTAGAGTTTCTAGGTTATCAGAAAATATATACAATTCATAATGAATAAACTTCAAACCAATCATACACACAAATGCTCTGATTTGTGTTTTCCAGCATTGGCTCTTAGAATAAGACTAAATTAATATGTCTTTTAAAATGAATCAATCTTTCTCTGTATTTTATTTCTTCAGTTTTATTGCTGTATTTCAGATATAATATTCATGCATCGTATTTCATTATATATTCTGTCTGTTATATATTTACAACATAAATAACTCAGATTTTATATAAAAATGTAAATTTTTGAACAAAAGTACTTTTTTTGCACTTATTTCATCGCTGACAGATATATATAATGTTATATTTCTCTGTGTATATCATTTTTCATCTGTGTAGATATTCATTACAGATTTAACTTTCAATAATTTCATAGTCTGGCTCAGTTCTGTTGCCAGAGACTAGATATATCTATTTTTAGCAGACCCGCAACTTTTTTTGAAAACTACATAAAGAAAGTAACCTGTGCAAAATTAAACATGCTAACAGGGGGAGGTTAAAAATAAATGAATTATTCTTAAATGACTTAAAAAACAAGTCATTCTTAAAAACCTGAAAATTGAAAGGAAAGAACATAAATATGTGACTAATATTTCATAATTGAGAAAACCATTGTTTCTAAAAACACTATTTAGAATATGAAAAGTGAAGTTTATTTTCGACATTTAGATGCTTTGGGATAGCTCTCTTTATTCTCCAAGAAAAAATTCCCAGCATAATTTTTTTACATTTTCTTTTAAACTCTATTTTATAAAATATCTAATTCCCTCCATCACTTTTCACATTGGATGAATTATCTAGTCTGAATAAACTTTAATTGAGCAATTTAAAATACGTGCAGCTGTTGTGAATGAACTAGGCAGATAGTTTATCTCATTAGTATCAATTTCAATGCTCACATTTTTTGCACATTTTCATGTGCAGAGTGTATTTCTTATAGTAATTCTTTAGTCATATTTCCTATAAGAACAAATGATATAGATTTCTGAAAAGATTTATCCGATGCCAGGTTTTGTTTTCTAAATGTATCAAAACTGTTGCAAGTGTGCTTGTTCTTAAACAACTTGGCAGTGGGCTTAACAATAAACAATGATAACCTAAATTCTTCTTAATTAACTTAATATTATAATTCCTTATATCATTAATGTAGAATCTTTTAGAAATTTTTGTTTGAGCTTACATTACTTCAAATATGTTTACTCTACCGCACATAGAATTCTTTCTTTAGTGAATATCTGTTAAACGCAATATTTATTCTTGCTTTTCTGTATTCTCAAAGTTAAAGCAGAAACAGAGGAAGAAGATAATTTATTTCCAGTATATCTTTTAAAATTTCTGATGTATTTATGGTGGAAGATGTTGTTTTGGTTTGGTTTACTCTGACACCAGATTGTTAGGTGTATAATTCTTATTATTAGAAAGGAAAATTTTCCTGCTTCTGATAGTACCTCCCCTGTTATGAATACTCTTAAATATTAAAAGTGTATGTTTTCACCAATGACTACAGCTGGCACATAAATGGTGGCTCTTGCTGTTTTCATTTGTCAATGACTAAAGAAAAAAGTTTTAAAAGAAAGTCCAATTGTATATTTTTATATTCCTTTCATTTAGGTAATTAATTGCTCCTGAATTTGGTCTTTTCTTATTTCAGTTAAGATAAAGCATTGAGTATTAGCATTCCTGAGGTTTAGGAAGTGGAATTGGTCTTGTTCTTAAAGTACATTTGGTTTTAAAGGGGAATTCTGATATGCGTGTCATAAATTCAAATATACCTGTGTATGTGTGTGTGTTTGTGTGTGCAGATAGGAAGTCAAAGTAACTTTGGTATTCTGCCCTGATGACTTCAGCCACAGCACCATTTCCCAGGTTTTCATGCCTGTGCCCACTAATAACACGAGTATGGCAGGCACCATTATTTGTGACTTTCTCTAGTTTTTTCATTTCCCAACGAGTGGTAAGATATGTGTGTATTTGTATTTGTGTGTGTTTATTCTTGTGTAAATTATGCATATCTTTAATATGGGTGCATTTGAATATACCATTTAAATCACTTTAAAAATAGAATTGTTAAGGAAAAATATTAAAAATAATATGCTTCAGTAAGACTAAAAGATAAGCATTTGAGAACACATCTAACATACTGAAAACAGCCTAACAAGTTAGGTGTTCGGATCTTTTAGAAAAAAATACATTTGTTTCAAATATGTCAAGCAGACATTGTTCTTCGATCTGACAGCATTTTATAAGTTTTGTTTCTATGTTTTATATTTTATATCTAATCTTTTCAAATTTTCTCCTTTAGAGTCATTGACAGATGAAGATAAGAGTTACCGTTTATGTGCCAGGCACTCTATTATGTTTTTTTCATGCATTAATGAATTTTATCTCGAACCACAAAACTGTGAATTTGATTTTATTATTCCCATCCTATAGGATGGTTAAGAAATCATCCAGAGTCACACAGATACTAAGTAGCAGATCTGGATTTCAAATCAAAGCTCAGACCTGAAGCCTTACAATAGGCAGCACATGCTGGAAACAACTGAGATTAACCCTCCAGCATCTCTACTAGAAGTGGTTTGGGTTCTGATGGAAAAACATGAAAAAAAAAAAAAATGAGAACATCATTCTTTATTTGATGGAGCACAAATAGATACTGCACTATTTTCCTCCTAAGAATCAGCCAGGTTTATCAAGAATAATTAGAACTTCCAATTTATTTCCAAAAATATAATGACTTTGGCATAATTTCTTAGACTTAAAAAATTCATGGTAATATAAATTCCATACTCCATATTATATGCATACATATAAATGAATATATGAATAAACATTATCAAGAGAGATTTCTAATGATCTCAAAATTGAGGATTAGATAAAACATTTTAGAATGAAAATACATAGTATCATGCTGAAATGAATAATTTATTTAGGAATACATTCAATCTACCCTTTATTTAGAAATATGAGATTAGATTTTCCTTCCCTTTTTAGGTCAAGGCATCGCCTAAGTAAGCACAATTCCTATTTATATTAAAGCAGATACTAAATAAGAAAAGAAACAAAGATATAGTCCAATAAATGTATTTAAATGTTCAACTTACTTTATGGATTGAAATTATATAATGAACAAAAAAAGACAAATTGAAACCTATTCAAAGTATTGGGAAAAGAGCATAGTAAACACTATAGAAAAAAACTGAATTATATTAAAAAACTTCCTATGCCTATTGTGCTAAGGCACTGTTCTGGTGCTTAATATTGCATTGAAACTTAATATTAACACCCATAAATAAAATATGTTCAAAATCACATCTAAATTTAAGTTTAGTATAGTCTTTGAAAGCCATGTTTTTAAATCTTCCCAAAACTTAATAGAATTAGACATTAATATTTTCCAAAGCAATAATATTCTTAAAACTTTTCAATTTTACTGACTTCAGAAACTCCATTACAACTTTTTGAAATTAAATATCAACTGGTTGTACTTAGAAAAGCAGCATTAAAATTGTGGAATTTTTTCTCCAAGGAATTGTCACTAAACATATCATATGGCGCTCAGTGAACAATCTGCCCAACACAATCTTGCTTTGTGATAAAATGCATTGTCATAGTTGCTAGCTTTAAAAACACCTTTTTTGTTTGTGGCCTATACTAATTAGTTAATCAAATTAGAGACAAAACACTCTGTATCATTTACCACGTACGTCTTACTTACTTTTTAGGCAGAAACTTACTGTAGGCACACCAATGTACTATACCGTGGAGAATAAATTTTTTTTTTTTATAATTTTATTGAATCATAATTCTGTACATTGGTGCAATCATAGGGCACGATTCATATACATTCAGAAATGTTTTCATTGTACTGTTACAGATAGCCTTCATGGCATTTTCTTGATCACTATATAAAG
>CAUYON010176183.1:0-26932 GCA_963573935.1 Arctocebus calabarensis
AGGCTGAGGCAAGAGAATCGCCTAAGCCCAGGAGTTGGAGGTTGCTGTGAGCTGTGTGACGCCACAGCACTTTACTGAGGGTGATAAAGTGAGACTCTGTCTCTACAAAAAATAAAAAACACTTGCTATACTTGCTATGACTGGGTGCCCATAGCTCAATGGTTACAGCCCTGGCTCTGTGCACCAGGGGTGGTGGGTTTGAACCCAGGTAGGGCCTGCTAAACAAACAAAAAAAGCGCTTGCTGTGCTTTGAACTTCTTTTGAAAATAATTTAATTAATGGTCTTTAAAATTTTCACAGAACACTTAAGATCCTCTCATGGCGCACCAGTGTGCTTCGGCATAGCAGTTGAAAAACACGCTGCTCTAGGGGATTGGGTGCCACCATCAGGGAGGTCTGCGAGCTGTAAGAAGCTCCGAACCCTTGAGCACTGGGCCCCAAGAGGGTCTGGGTCCCAGTGGGAGGGTCTCTAGGCCCTTAGAGGATCTTTGGGTTCTGATGAGGGATTTGGGGATACTCTGGACCTTGGGGAGAGGGTTCTAACAATAACAGCTCACTTGTCAGCAAGATGGGACCAGTTGAAGTGTTTGAGTATTTAGGGCCATGTGTTAGCTGTGTCCATAGAGTTCCTTCAGTCCCTTTCATTCCCAGAGTACTCATTCCTTGGTTATCTCATACGTTCCACACTGACCTCCAGAGCTACCTTTTATGAGCTAAGAGGAATGAAGATGGAGAAATGAAGAGAGCTACCCAAGGCTCCACAGTGAGGGAGACATCTGGTATCAGATCCAGCTCTTTCCTATAGCCTCCCTCTGCCCTTGTACCCTCCACCAACCTGGAAACCCCAACTTCCCCAACTCCTGCTGAGTTCTCCTTTCTGAACTTTACCAGGGAGCTGAGATAAACTGGGAGCTGTAATCCTGGTTCTACCTTCCCTGCATTTGAGTGAAACTGTGTATGTGAAAGTGCCCTGTAAACTGCAAAATGTTGAATCAACGCAAGGAAGGGGGGATCACCCCTCTGTTGTTGTATATAAAGATGAGTGATTTGAAGCCTAGGTCTTTGAGAGGCTCACAGTCTGTGGGAGGCAGACACATAGACCTACAACCCAAACTTAGCATGAATATTGCAATAGCCAAGGGCTGTGCCAGGTGTTACACAGACAACGCCCAGGGAAATCAGGGAAGGTACTGACAGGAGTACACCTTGAAGATGAGCCCTGAGGGATGCATGAGTTTACCAGCTGGACAAAAGAGAAAACACGCATTTCAAGGGAGGGAACAGCTGGTGCAAATGCACCAGGGCTGGAAAGGGAATGGTGTCCAGAGCATTCGGTCAATGGTGGAGGAAATGAGTCCTAATAAGGCCAGCTGGGCAAGGCAGAGGATAGCATTGGAATGCTTGCAAAGAAAATTTGGAGTTCTTTTCATTAAATAATAGGAATTCTAAACCAGGGAAGTAGCCCTTGTACTAGGAATTATTTTCATTTTGTACAGATTTCAAAACAGAGGTCCAGAGTGAGCAAGCAAATTGCCTAAGGCCTCTGTCAGGGAAACAGAACCAATTGGATCTATATATAATCTTGTGATTATGGAGGCCAGCAAGTCCCAAGATCTACAGAATGAGTCAACAGAATGGAGACCTAGGAGAACTGATGGTTTAGTTCTAATCTGAGTCCAGAGTTATCTGGGCCCTCTATAGCCCAGGCCACATCCATACCATGAAATTGTCAAATGGCTAAAATGAACCATCACAGCCTCGCAGTTTAAAAAGTGGCAGAGCTGGGGTTCGAACACAGGTCATCTGATTTAAGAACTCTTTGCTACTGCGGACACCAGGCAGAGATCCAGAGCTCTCCTTTCCCAGACTGGACTCTAGGGCTATGCCAGCTGGAGAGAAGTAGTCACCAACCAGGTTATGCTATAGACCAAATAACCCAATAGAGCTTGGGGTTAATGCAAAGCAGGGGCCTCTCTGTTTTAAGTGAGACTCTACGAAAGGCTTTATACTCTTTTGGGAGGAACAGTGAAGGTAAGAGGGTTGAGGTTTCAAAGAAACTACCCCAACAGGAGCCTTTCCACTTTCTTCCCATTCTGAACACTTTTGTACCCATCACCCTATTTGAGCTCAGCAACCCTGAACATTGGGCAAGGGGAAATACCCATTGGACAGATGGAGAAACTGAGATGCAGAGGTGAAGTGGTTTACCCAGAGTCACAGCTGAGAAGCAGAATCATGGGTCTAAGACCTTTGAAGCTTACCCCCTCCCATTTTACAGAGAAGGAAGGAGAGGTCCAAAGGAAAATGTTATTTTGCTGATGAGGAAGTAAAAATATAGGCCGGGCATGGTGGCTCATGCCTGTGATCCTAGCACTCTGGGAGTCTGAGGCAGGTGGATTGCCTGAGCTCAGGAGTTCAAGACCAACCTGAGCAAAATTGAGACCCTGACTTAACTAAAAACAGAAAAATTGAGGCAAGAGGATCACTTGAGCCCAAAAGTTGGAGGTTGCTGTGAGCTGTGATGCCATAGCACTCTACCAAGGGCATCAGCTTGAGACTCTGTCTAAAAAAGAAATTAAAAAAAAAAAAGGAAGTAGACAGCTTGGCGCCTGTGGCTCAACGGGCTAGGGCGCCAGCCACGTACACCTGAGCTAGTGGGTTCGAATCCAGCCCGGGCCCGCCAAACAACAATGACGGCTGCAACCAAAAAATGGCCGGGCGTTGTGGTGGGTGCCTGTAGTCCCACCTACTTGGGAGGTGGAGGCAAGAGACTCGCTTGAGCCCAGGAATTGGAGGTTGCTGTGAGCTGTGATGCCACAGCACTCTATCCAGGGGTGACAGCTGGAGGCTCTGTCTCAAAAAAAAAGGGGAAGTAGAAATACAGAAGGTTGGGTCTTCTCCAAGCTGCTCAGTGAAAAGTGACCAAGACCTCCAACTGTCCTTGGTGTTTTTATTCTTCCACAAGACTAGGACTTTCTTACTGTCCAACAGCCCAGAGTTTACAAAATACTCAGTTTGACCACAGTATCTTGGGTTCAAGATCATGCTACTGAAGAGCCAGATACCACGTATACCAAGGTCCAAAGAAGGGAAAGGAGGCTCTCCCATGTCACCAGCAAATCAGGAACTAACTCCAAAGGCTGATTTCCCTGGCCCATCCCCTGGAGGCTTGGCTGGTGGGACAGTAGTGCTGAGGGAGGTGCTGAGGCCCAGAGATGGCAAGTGGCCAGCCTGCAGCTTCTCGAGTTAGCACCTGCTGCTGCTTCATCCCAGCACTGGGTGAACACTAGGTACTTTCTGGTGGGGATGGAGGATGAGGCAGGGCTGCAGCGTCTGCCCCACAGCCCACCATGAGAACACACCAGGAAAGAGGGGCTTTCCACTCAGATCCCTGAGAAGTTGCTCCATCATTCTGTCTCACCACAACCATTTCCTTCTCTAAAAACTCCCTTCCCCATAGGCCCTGAGACAAGATCAGGCTCTCAGCATAGAGTATACCCAGACTAACTTCTTTAGCTGTGGTCACACAAGGGTCAGGGATGTTCCTGGAAGCCCTCTCACCTCTGCCCCTGCCACAAGCTGAGGGGGTGTGTGTGTGTTGGGGGGGGGCTCTGAAACAGGAAGGGCTGGGTCTGAAGCTCCCGCCTCTCTGAAAGTAAGGGTAACATGCTCCCAACCCCTGCAAAGCAGTTCAGAGACAGCAGTTCACTTAATCTTTGCCGCTATCCTGTGGGTGCCGAAACCATTACTATCACGGCCACTTTACAGGTAAGGAAACTGAAGAGGAGACCTGGAAGAAGCTTAGGGTAACAGCTCCTCTGTCTGGCTTGGAGCTCTGTACTCCTCCTAAGGGGCTGCTCAGTGGACTAAAAAAAAAAAATATATATATATATATAGTATCAGGTTTTGGTTCTTGCTTTGCTTTTGAAGAAGACTTTTTGGAGGTATCCTGGAAGAGAGTTAAGATTCCTAATTGTGCCAAAACAGGAAGAGTTCCCTGGGATGGGGAAACTGAGGTGGGTGGGGGAGGAGACATGTTTTGGCTTAGGTCACACTGCAGGTGAACTAACGGACTGGGTGGGGTCAGACTGGACGGAGATACACAGATTGGGACCCTGACATTGGCCGGGGAGGCTGCTGCCCCCCCCCCAGTTCCTGTTTCTCGACCTCCGGAGATCGCTCTCTTGGTCTCGGTGGGGCCCACCAACTGTGGGAGTGTGTTTACACAGCCACAGTCAGAAACCCATGTGGTTGTGCAGGTGCATGGATTCTGGCCCCTCCTAGTTAGGCTAGGTCAGCTGTGGCAGGGCTGCAAGTCTCTGACAACTCCAGCTCTACCTCGCCCACTACACACCCTTCCCCCCGCATGCCTTGGAAGTTTGGGTCCCCAGGGACCCACTTGCTGTGAGGGGCGGCACGTCTCAGCCCATTCCCCAGGCAGGAGCCTTGCCCCCCTACCTTGAGAAGTGGAGGGTTCTCTTCTCGAAGAAAGAGGATTGGGCTAGTGGGTGACAGGTGATGTTATTGACTCATTCATGCATTCATCCGTTCACTCATTCCGTCTTCCTGAAGATCATTCATTCCGTCAACAAATTCTTATCCAGATCCTTCTAACTTGACAGCCCCACTGGGTCAAGCCCTCTGCGGGATCCTGAGGACCCAGAAATGAACAAGGTGAATGGACATAGTCCCTGCCCTGGAGAAGTTTAGAGGGTAGAGGGGCACAGCAACACTTGATGCTATAACTCAAAGATGGACACAGAACAGCAGCTAGACAGGAAATGTGCAGTGAGGGAGCAGCCAGGCAGTGAAGACTGGCAAGGGTAGTAGCATCTGATTGGACAGAGTTGAGCAGTTGGCCACGCGACAAGTAAATAATAACAACCCCAATATAAGCTCTTTGCAGACCTCTACTGCATGCTTTGTTCCTATTAATTTTCATCTTTACCACGATCCTAAAAAATAGATGTTATTGCCCCCATCTTACAGATCAGGAAACTGAGGTTCAAGACAAATGACTTGTCCAAAGTGCTACACCAGTAAGTATAGACCCCAGGATTTGACAAGTCTATCCCCAAATCTGGTGCTAAATTTAGATTTCAATTTATTTAAGCTTAAAAATTCAGTATGTTAGACTGGGCACTAGAGCTCCTGCTTATAACCCTAGCAATTTGGAAGCCCAAGGCAGGTGGATTGTTTGAACTCAGGAGTTAGTTGGAGCCCAAACTGAGCAAGAGTGAGACCTTCTCTCTACTAAAAATAGAAAAACTAGCAGGGCACAGTGGCAGGTCCCTGTAGTTCCAGCTTCTCAGGGGACTGAGGCAGGAGAATCACTTAACCCTAAGATTTTCTTTTTTTTTTGAGACATAGTCTCACTATGTCGCCCTGGGTAGAATGCCATGACATCACAGCTCACGGCAACCTCAAACTCTTGGGCTTAAGCGGTTCTGTTGCTTCACCCTCCCAAGTAGCTGGGATTATAGGTGCCTACCACAACACCCGGCTATTTTTTGGTTGCAGTTGTTGTTTAGCTGGCCTGGGCCAGATTCAAACCCACCAGCCTGGGTGTATGTGGCTAGCACCCTACCCACTGAGCTACAGGCGCTGCCCAAGCCTGAGATTTTGAGGTTGCTGTGAGCTACAATGACACCATAGCACTCTACCCAGGGTGACAGAGTAAGACTCTGTCAAAAAAATAAAAATAGGGTGGTGCCTGTGGCTCAAAGGAGTAGGGCACCGGCCCCATGTGCTGGAGGTGGTGGATTCAAACCCAGTCCCACAAATGCAACCAGTGTAACATGGTTTCTTGTACCCTCAATGAATCCCCAACAATAAAAAAAAAAAAACCCAGCCCCAGCCAAAAATTGCAAAAATAAATAAATAAATAAAAATAAAAATAAATAAATAAATAAAATTCAGAATGTTAACTGTAAAGGCTGGGAAGCTATATCCAAAACATGAGCAATGGTAACCTCTGGGGACAAGTTGGCATTGTTATACATTGACATACATTTGAATTATAAGACAAGAGATATCTATATATGTTAGAATTAATATTTATCCCAATGGTACATTAGTTTTGTTTTCTCCAATTGTTTTCATCCTCCAGAAATGGAAATTGCTGAAGTGTGGTTTCTTTTCTTCTTGAGTGCAAAAATAGAGGATCATCTTTTGAAAATTGGTCAATATTAAAATAACCATTGCCAGTAATACTTATTTTTCCCATTTGTGTTTTACTAACAAATGTGTATTACTTGTTTTTTTTCTTTTTTCAAGACAGAGTCTCACTCTGTTGCCCCAGGTAGATAGTACATGGAATGCAGTGGCGTCATCATAGCTCACTCCAACCTCAAACTCCTGGGCTCAAGCCATCCTCCCACTTCAGCCTCTGAATAGCTGAAACTATAGGTGTGTGCCATGACACCTGCTAATTTCTTTTTCTATTTTTATTTTTATTTTTTTTTTCTTTTTCTATTTTTAGTACAGATGGGGTCTCAGTCTTGCTCAGGCTGATCTGAAACTCCTGAGCTCAAGCAGTCCTCCCAGAGTGCTGGAATTACAGGCGTGAGCCACTGCGCCTATGTATTACTTTTATTATTCAAAAGTAATGTTATTTTTAAGAAATGAATTGTACACTTCAAGGACTGGAGTGACCTGACCAACCACAGCTCCCGCAGTTCTGGAGGAAAAAGCCTGGGGGTTTTGGATGACCTCAGACCAGAGTGAGTCAGCAGGGTAAAGTGGCTGCTAAAATGCCAGGCAAACAAGTAGAATCCAGTCCCGGATTTGAGAAGGAAACCTCTCCTATGCCTCCAGGCTGGTCAGCCCTCCTTCGTGGCTCAGGCACATAGGAGAGCCGCCCTGAAGTGGGAAGAGACCTGAGCACAGCTAAGGAACCTTGGCAAAGAGGCCTTTAGGAAAAGGTCATCAGAGTACAGGGAATCCCCAAGTTACAAACATCCAACTTATATACAACTTGCACTTACGAACATGGGCTATTACAGTAAGTCCCCAAGTTACAAACATATGACTGCTATCTGAGTCACATTTATGAATAGAGGTATTCATATTACTTATTACTATTACAGGTAATAAGTAAATGTAGCTGTTCCAAGTTACAAACCTACAGAGCCCATCTCATTCATAACCCAGGAGGCTGCCTGTACATACACAGCTAACATGTAGGTATAGGCAGGAGTTGACCAGGGGGCTTAACTTGCCCAGATAGGTAGTGATCTGCCTGTCACTGGAAGTATCCAAAGAGGCTGGAAAACTACATCGTTAAAGGGCAGCGGTGAGGATGCTAGATTGCATTAGCTGATTAACCTAATATGTACGGTGTTTGTAGGTTATGAGGGGGTAGAAATACATACCCAACTCAACATCTTGAAGGGAATGTGCTAGAACTATGAATAGTAAACAAAAGTGATAACAGTGAGAATTATTTGTTGAGTGTTTATTGTGTACCAATAAACCTCAATATACCCAGCACATTACTTATATATCAATAGTTTTTAACTTTGAGCTACACCAGGATTCCCCGGAGGGCAAAGCATAACACAGATTACTGAGCCCCACACCCAGAGGCTAATTCACAGGTAATGCTAATGCAGCTGATCTGGAGACCACACTTTAAGAACCACAGTATATATGATCTTACCTATTTGTCACTCGTGACATCTCATGATGGAGGTTCTGTTATCACGCCCCATTTTACAGATAAAAAAAAAAAATGAAGGCTCAGCACCTGCAGCACAGTGGTTAGGGCACCAGCCATATATACCAGGGCTGGTGGGTTTGAACCCGGCCTAGGCCTGCTAAACAACAACAACAAAATAGCAGAGCATTGTGCTGGGCGCCTATAGTCCCAGCTATTTGGGAGGCTAAAGCAAGAGAATTACTTAAGCCCAAGGGTTGGAGGTTGCTGTGAGCTGTGATGCCACAGCACTCCACCGCAGTATCTACCATAGTGAGATACTGTCTCAAAACAAACAAAAACAAAATGAAAACATCATTGGAGCCTCCTCACAGAGGTAAAATTATGTTTGTTTGCAGCTAAGTGGCAGAGCCAAAGTTCAAATCCAGATCTTTCTGACTCCCAAGTTCATGCTTAACCAAAACAATCAGTTCTTTTTCTCAATTAGTTGATAAATAGAAATCAAGATTCTGATTGAGTGGTAACAATAAGACAAAACTTGCAAATTGTTTCTTCAAGATACAAAATAAGAACAAACATTTCAAGAGTACAGGAGTTAACCTGTGTCTGAGGGCAAGAGAAACAGCAATGTCTTAGGGGATGTGGGGGAGGGGGAGATGATCCAGCCCCTCCCTCATGTTGGGAGGGGTTTGGGTTACACTGTGCCCGTTTTTTAGCTCTTATAGCTCTAGGGTGTTCAGGTTGTGGGCTGTCTGCTGGAGCAGTAGTTTTTCCCTTTGTTATGATACAATTCACCAGACATGTACTGAGCATCTTGCTCTCTGGAATAAGGGATGATATGCTGCAATGAGGGCATAATGGCCATCTAAAGATATGAGGCCTAATCCCTTGAGCTCGTGATCTTTACTTTAGATGGCAAAAAGGATTTCACAGATATGATTCCATTAAGGATCTGAAAATGCAGAGATCATCCCAGATGGTTATCTGAGCAGGCCTGATGTAATCACAAGAGTCCTTATAAGACAGAAGACGATGTGTTAAGACAGACCAAGAAGATATTTAAAGATTCTATGTCCGCGGCTTTGCAGATGGAGGAAGGGACCATGAGCCAAGGAACACAGCTCCAGAAGCTGCAAAAGCCAAGAAAACCAACTCTCCCTAGAGTCTCCAGAAGGAATACAGCCCTGTCCTCACCTTGATTTTAGCCTCCATAAGACCATTTTGAACGACTGACATCCAGAACTGTAAAAGAATAAAATTGTCTTCTTCACTAAGTTTGTAGTAGTCTGCGAAACTGATAAAGATTTAATTACCAAGAATAGAAAACTGCCTCTGGTTTTCACATAGTGACTGAACACACACACATCCACATTCATACTCACACTGCTTCTGGCCTTGTGCATGCAAGGGAGCAGGTGTACAGAGGTGCACATGTGGCTTCTGGTCTTGAAGAGTGAGAGCACCTGTAGCCACCTAGATCTACACAAACCACATCTGATTTTATTTCCACAAATAAGCATGTGTGATTCATTCCTTCAATAAACATTTACTGAGTACTTGCTATATGTCTGGCATGGTGCTGGGTGTGGGTACAGAGAGATGAGCCAAACAAAATCTCATGAGACTTTTAGTCCAGGAGTGATGGGACAGAAATTCAACACTCTTTCACATTCATAATTATAATGAGAGTGTCTCTGAAAAGGGCTCAGTTTCATAGCAGTCAGATGAAAAGAGGATATCACTAGGCACAGTGGCTCGTGTCTATTATCCTAGCCCTCTGGGGGTCCAAGGTGGGTGGATCTCTTGAGCTCAGGAGTTTGAGACCAGCCTGAGCAAGAGCGAGACCTGGTCTCCACTAAAAATAGAAAAACTAGGCAGGCATTGTGGCAGGTGCCTGTAGTCCCACCTACTCGGGTAAGCTGAGACAAGAGAATGGCTTGAGCCCAGGAGTTTGAGGTTGCTGTGAGCTATGATGTCATGGCACCCTACCCAGGGCAATAAAGTGAGACTCTGTCTCAAAAAAAAAGGCGGGGTGGCAGGGCCTGTGGCTCAAGGAGTAGGGCGCCAACCGCATATACCAGAAGTGGCAGGTCCAAACCAGCCCGAGCCAAAAACTGCAAAAAACAAAAAAAAGAAAGAAAGAAAAAGGAAAGAGAAGAGGATATCACTCAAAACTACATTTAAAGCCTTTAAATTACTTATACTACACAATAATTCTTTGACATGGCCAGGTCTGAGAACTAGTGATCTGGGCTGAAGAAGTAACTTGAAATATCTGGATGCTGAAGCCACTCTGTCTTTAACAAAACAACCCAATCTCTAGGGATAAGTTGAGGTTAGGCAAAGAACTGTCCAGGCAGAAGTAACTCCAATCTTTTTTCATATTAAGGATCTATCATCTTTTTTTTTTTTTTTTTTTTTTGAGACAGAGCCTCAAGTTGTCCCCACCCTGGATAGAGTGCTGTGGCATCACAGCTCACAGCAACCTCCAATTCCTGGGCTCAAGCGAGTCTCCTGCCTCCGCCTCCCAAGTAGCTGGGACTACAGGCACCCGCCACAACGCTCAGCCATTTTCTGGTTGCAGCCGTCATTGTTGTTTGGCGGGCCCGGGCTGGATTTGAACCCACCAGCTCAGGTGTACATGGCTGGCGCCTTAGCCCATTGAGCCACAGGCACCGAGCCAAGGATCTATCATCTTAATTCATGTTTAAAAGATTAATTTGGGGTTCGGCACCTATAGCACAGTGGTTACAGTGCCAGCCACATACACCAAGGCTGGAGGGTTCAAACCCAGCCCTGGCCAGCTAAACAACAACAACTGCAATAAAAAATAGCCAGATGTTGCAGCGGGCACCTGTAGTCCCAGCTACCTGGGAGGCTGAGGCAAGATAATCACTTAAGCCCAGGAGTTTGAGGTTGCTGTGAGCTGTGACACCACAGCACTCTACCGAGGGCAACATAGTGAGACTCTGTCTCAAACAAGAAAAAGATTAATTTGGTTGTGTGAGGATAACATCAAATTCTAAAGTGATATCTTTGAAGGTCAGTGGTCAGAGGATGTTCTAAAGTTGGTATTAGTTAAATGTCCCCCTGATGTGAGTCCACAGGACAAACTGAGACCAGAACTGTGTGGAAAGAGCTGGGGCCATGAGGGAAACCTGGGGACTCACAGAGGCCTTCCCAGGGGCAATGACATTGAGCTGACACCCAGAAATAGGTAGGCACTAGTCAGGCAAGGCAATTGAGAAAATTCCAGGCATACAATACCATCTAAGCAAGTGGCTGGAGTTACAGCCTCAGCTGGAAGCCCCAAATAGTGATCTATAAAGTGGGCAGATCGGAGACGGTTGAGCCTTTCAAGCTCTGACATTCTCTGATGAGACTTCAGGGAAGCGGTACCCTATACTGGTCAAACCTCGGCTGTGGCCAGATTGGGAGTCCTCCCTCCACTCTCTTGCAGGATCTTGGGCAAATTATTTCTCCTATCTGAGGCTCCATCTCCTTGTCTGTACCATAGGGCCTTCATCTCCATCCCTTTGGATAGTGTCAAGATTAAATGAGATTGTGGACATAAAGCATTTGGGGCTGTGCCAGACTGTGCCAGCAAATGACAGCTGCTGCCATTAGATGTTGTAATGGATGTGAAAAAGAACGCGTTAACTCCACTGATTGCTGTGAAACACACCACCACCCTCAGGGTTTACCATAAGCGCATTCTCTGCAAGCAGCGTCAGAAGGTCCTCTGATGGGTGTCCAGGGACACACCCAGAGCTGGGAGGCTTCACTTCAGGAGGAATTGAGGAAACTCCCCATGGGGAAGAGCCTGCTGGGTAGGCGGTGGCTGCGCTAACTTGTGGGTATGAAGATGATTCCCAGACTCTGAGAAGCAAGAGTGGGCCTGGAGTAGTCTGGGTCTGGGTGGTCTGACTTAGCTCAGGAGGGGAAAGGAAATATCCCATACCCTTTGCTGGTAACCAGGGACAAGATAACCAGGGCAGGGTAGCCAGAAAAACTGAGTCTCCCCTAACCCATGACCTCCCACCACCCCCCACCTCTGCTGTATCCCACCACCACTCTAATTCTGACCATTTGGTGCCTATTTATCTTGACACTTATATAGTCTGAGTACTTTTTTACAAGAGATGGGAAACTGAGACCCAGAGAGTGGCAGGGACTTGCCCAAGACCACACAGCAAGTCAGAACCAGAATGTAGGTCTCCAGGTCACAGACCCACATATCTCCGTCAGCATCAGACAGCCTCCTTGATTCTGTCAAGGAAGCGTGTGGCTGGTTGTTGCCTGGCAACCGCAGCTGCCCCAGATGTTTTCTATCTCTGTATTTCCATGGGAAACAGGCCACCCAGCAATAGCTGGCCTCAGACCTCAAAGAGAAAACATCTGTGGTCTAAGGGGCAGTAGAGAGGAAGGCTCCTCGCGTTGAAGCATGAGCAGGTCCCCTCCCGTGGGGCAGCCCTGGCCCATCCATCTTTCTGATAACAAGATAAGCCTATCTTTCTGGCTTAAGGAGTGAGTTCACATGACTCCCTCTCTGCAGGCAGAGCTGAGCAGCGACACAGACAGCAGCAAGTGCTGAGAAAGAAAATCCTACCGGGGCCTTTAATCACACCAGGAGAGCACACTAGCTCCGCAACTCATTGGCTGTGTGACCTTGACCAAGTGACTCCACCTCTCTGAGCTGGTTCCCTAATCTGTGAAAGAGGGTTTATATCTGCCTCCCAAGTCAGCGTAAAGAGTTAATCAAATAACCAATGTAAGATACCGGCATAGAAGTAGGTACTCAGTATCAGTTCACATTCTCAACTGTAAACAGCAGACTCCACTCGAGGCTGTCTAGCAGAAAAGGCCTGAGGATCAGGTCAGGAGGCTGCACAGCCAGAACAAAACCCCCAGAATGCCACTCCAGTGGAGACCCTGCAGCGGTGTGCAGCCTGCAGCCCATGGGGCCACAAGCAGATTGTGTGAAGCCTGTTTTGCTTATCTGTGGATATTGAGAAAATCATGCATGGACCTTTTTTTTGCTCACCAGCTTTCATTACTATGGAAAATATTACCTGTATATTTAATGTGTGGCCCAAGACAACTCTTCTTTCAATGTGCAGCACAGAAGGAAAATGCTTGGATGCCTTCAGCCACCAGCACATGGCACAGATGTGGCAGCCTGCACCAGGGAAGCTCTGGGGGCTCACTTCCATCATGACACCCCTTACCATTTTCTTTTCCCTTTCAGGATCTAGTTTAGGAGGAAGAAAGAAAAGTCCTGGCTCCCATGGGTGGACTGCATGGGGAAAGCACATACACAAGCACGGTGCCCTGGCACTGATTGGAGAGCTTACAATCCCTGGAGAAGGATACTGTTATTACACCAGTTTAAAGATTTGGAAACTTAGACACAGAGAGGTTTCCCTAACTTACCTGAGGTCATACAACCAGCAGCTGGTAGAACCAGGAGTGGAAGCCATGCTGTCTCACTCCACTACCTCTGTTCTTACGTCCTGAACTAGAATTTAGAATGAGTTACCCTGAGAAAGAGTGTTCTACACAATGGGAAAATTCTATCATAAATATGACCAGATGGGTGGATGAATGGGTTTCATTCATTAATTCAAGTGCATTAAGTGCTTTCTATGGCCCAGGCTCTGTAATCACCATCAAACAAGACTAATGTGGCCTCTGACTTTAAGATGCTTAGGGTATGATACAAATGAGAAAATAGCAGGCTTGGCACCTGTAGCTCAGCAGCTAGAGCGCAGGCCACATATACCAGAGCTGGCGGGTTTGAATCCAGCCCAGGCCTGCCAAGCAACAATGACAATCACAACCAAAAAATAGCCGGGCATTGTGGCGGGAGCCTGTACTCCCAGCTACTTGGGAGGCTGAGGCAAGAGAATTGCTTAAGCCCAAGAGTTTGAGTTTGCTGTGAGCTGTGATGTCACCGCACTCTACTGAGGGCAACAGCTTGAGACTCTGTCTCAAAAAAAGAAAGAAAATAAGCAAACACCCAAATACATTAAATACTTACAAATTATAGTAAGAGTGATGAGGGAAGCACAACGAATGATATGAAAAAGAATGACTGGGGCAATGTCGTGAGCAGGGAGGACTCTCTCCCTGCCTCATTCTGTTCAGCCATTCTGGCCTCCTTGCTACTGTTTGGAACCACCAGACATACTTATGGCTTCTGCTTTGGCTGTTCTTCCTACTTAGTAAGAGTTTCCTCCAGTTACTTGTGTGACTAACTCTCTCACCTCCTTAAGGTTTTATATACAGATCACATTCTCAACAAGACCTTCCCTGACGCCACCATTTGCCTCCTCCTCCTTCCTCTGCTCCCTGTGTCAGCATTCCTGCTTCATGTCCTCACCCTGCTCTGCTGCTTCTCCCCTTATGGCTTTCTAACATAATTTTTATTTACCTACTCATTTGTCACCTATAATGTTTATTATGGCTATAGTTTGTCTGCTTCACCTTGTAGAATGTAAGCACCAGGACAGAACAGTGTGTGGCACACAGTAGGTGCTCAAACATGTTTGTTCAATGGCTGGACACGGTGGCTCACACCTGTAATTCTAGCATTCTGGGAGGCTAAGGCAGGTAGATTACTTGAACTCAGGAGTTCCAGACCAGCCTGAGCAAGAGTGAAAACCCATCTCTAAAAAAATAGCTGGGCATTGTGGTGCACACTTGTAGTCCCAGCTATTCAGGAGGCTGAGGCAAGAGGATCACTTAAGCCCAAGAGTTTGAAGTTGCTGTGAGCTGTGACACAATAGCATCCTACTGAGGGCAACAAAGTGAGACTCTGTCTAAAAAAAAAAAAGTTTGTTCAATGAATATACCTTCCCTGAGGTCATACCTAGAAAGTGGCATGGCTGTGATTAAAATTCAGCGTTATTTGGCTCCAAAGCTAAAGGATCTTCTTCCTAGGGATATGATGGAGCTCAAATGGGTTCATGTGTCAGCCACTGAGCACAGTGCCTATTAGAAAGGATAATGTCCCATAAACATTTAACAACAGTAAGTGATTATGATTATTATTGCTAGGGCCCCCCTTACCTTCTGAGCTTATTTTTCTAAATTCCACAATAGTGCAGACAGCTCGTTGTGGTGGGACTCCGAGCTGACTGGGCAGACACACTGACATGACACTCATAAGGAAAACTGCAGGCTGCCAGCCCAGGTAGCCTGAGCCCGCCTCCTGCAGGAACCAGTCCTCTGTGGCCCCACCTACTTCGTAACTGGGCTGAAGTGGTTCCCCCACAGGGACTGGGAACAACACAGACTTCCTGTGTTTTGAGAAAGGGGAAGTCCAGCCAGTGATTTACCTTGAGTCATTTGTTTCGAGAAGGAAGCCTCAGTAGTTGGCACAAGGTAGCGGAAGGAGGAGGGCTGACCAGGGAGAGAAAGGAGACCTACATTTTAGAAGGAATGCCACCACTTCTCAGCAGACTACCCTGGCCTTTATTTCTCATCTGGAAAAATAGGACAATGATCTTCACTTCATTAGCTGCTCTAGATGCATATATATATATATATATATATATATATATATATATATATATAAATATGTATATATATGTATGTATGTGTATATATATATCTTTCCTTTCTTTTTTTTTTTTTTTTTTTGAGACAGAGCCTCAAGCTGTCACCCTGGATAGAGTGCTATGGCATCACAGCTCATGGCAACCTCCAATTCCTGGGCTCAAGCGAGTCTTTTGCCTCTGCCTCCCAAGTAGCTGGGACTATAGGCGCCCGCCACAATGCCTGGCCATTTTTTGGTTGCAGCCATCATTGTTGTTCGACAGGCCGGGGCTGGATTCGAACCCGCCAGATCAGGTGTACGTGGCTGGCACCTTAGCCCGTTGAGCCACAGGCACCGAACCTCTTTCCTTTCTTTTCTTTTCTTTTTTTTGTTCTTTTTTTTTTTTTTTGGAGAAGGGGTCTCACTCGCTCACCCCAGGTAGAGTGCCAGGGCATCATCACAGCTCACAGCTACCTCAAACTTTTGGGCTTAAGGGATCCTCTTGTCTCAGCCTCCCAAGTAGCTGGGACTACAGGTGCCCACCATAAGGCTTGAGTAGTTTTTCTATTTTTAGTAGAGACAGGGGTCTAGCTCTTGCTCAGGCTCCTCTCAAACTCCTGAGCTCAAGCAGTCGACCCACCTCGGCCTCCCAGAGTGCTAGGATTACAGGTGTGAGCCACCATGCCAGCCCTTAGACACTACTAATATTGAGTGCCTATGAGTGACGAGCTGGGACTACAGGAACACATAAACATCATGAACTGAAAGGGCAAAGTTCAGAGGTTAAAAATATGAATTCACTTAGTCTGGATTCAAAACCTGCTTCCATTACCTTCTAGCTGTGTGTCCCTGTCCAAAGATGGAACCTGTCTGAGTCTCAGTTTTTTACCTATGAAGTGGATCTTTGTTTCCTCAGCTGGGAAATGAGAGTGTATCTCCTAAACTGATTTTGAGGATTAACTGAGATATATAAATCAAGGGCTATGAAGGAGCGGGGCTCAGAGCAATCCCTTGGGAAAGGTGATTCTTGTTTCCCAGATGACCTCTCACTTCCTTACTTCCTTTCAGTGTGTCACCTTGTCCAGTCCCTGTAGCACTCAGGACAGGGCTCCTTCTAAGAGTGCGTCCAATAGACCTCTGTGTCTAACACACATCTTCTAAGAGACATCTGTGGGACCACAAATAATTGTTAAAGTGGAAAATAATTTTATTTACTTCTTTTACTGATTATAAAAGTATTAAGTCCGTGGTAGAAAAATATTTTTAACTAAAAAAGTTAAAAGAAGAAAATAGAGATGGGGTGGCAAGGGGTAGGGCAGCGGCCCCATATACCAGAGGTGGCGGGTTCAAACCCGGCCCTGGCCAAAAAACTGCAAAAAAAAAAAAAAAAAAAAAAAGAAGAAGAAGAAGAAGAAAATAGAGATTACACAAACCTTCATCAACCAGAGAAAATCTCTATGGACAGGTAGGTTGACTCTCCTGGATTTCATTTTAATGTACAAGTGACAGGATGTTAAATGCAAGTCTCCTGTTATTCTGGTTTTGGAGCAGAGGCAGCATGTGCCAATGACCCCTGCATACTAAAACAAGGTGCTAGACCACCCAGGCATGAAGGAGGGAGAAACCAGTTCAACCGGCATTAATTCATCATCCATGCATAGTGTGTGTGTGTGTGTGTGTGTGTGTAAGAGAGAGAAAGAGAAACAAAGGAGGAGGAGGAGAAAGGGAAGGTGAAGGAGAAGATGGAGTCGACAGAGGAGGAGGGAAAAAAAGGAGGGTGGGGAGAAGGAGGAGGGAGAGCAGATGCCAAATGAAGTATCTTTGGGAAAGAATTGTTGATTCCTGTGTGGTCCCCTCCCTAACACCCCTCTGTACCTCCAGACAGGAGGAATAAAGATTTGTTTCCCTCTCACTTTAGCAAAAGAAGTCTTGGACAGAACAACTTGGAGAGTCTGAGATGTGCCCCAGAGGTCCGTGGACCAAGGAGAAAGCAATAGCTACTCTCCTATGACCTGCACTTTCCGCCAAAAGAGAGAGCTTGTCCTGCTGAAATGTAAACTGAGTTGTCCGTCTCCCTAACTAAACCAGAAACCAGAGTCTGGACCTTGTATTCCCTGGTCCCCACAGAAGGCCTGCCACTTAGTTAATGCTTGAAAAATATTCTGGTGAGCGAAGGACAGAAAGACCCAAACAGATCTGAGTTCAGATCCTGCCTCTGACAGTTTCTAGCTTTGTTCCCCTTGGGAAGTCATGTTATCTCACCCATAAAATGAGGAGTTTTGAATCAAGGGAGATGAAACACTGGTACTTAGTAGGTGTGGCATCAACGAAGAAGGAATGAAAACACAATAGTCTTGGAAACACTGCAAATGCTGCTGGATCTCCTGAGAATGCCCTGTCTCAGGCTGATGTAGTTCTGGGATTTCCTGGTTTGCTACCCTCCTCCTGAGAGCACATGTAGTGAGAATAAGATGGAGTCAGTCAGGCTGGGGCCGACATGACACAGCTGATCTAGTCGGTTTAAGTCCTAAGCGACCTTTAATTCATGTCTTCCATTCTTGTTGTTTTGGAAACTCAGTTTTAATCTAAAAGTATATATCTTGAGTAGTTTAGGGCAATCAATTTTGAAAATTAACTTTTGAAATAGTTTTGGCTGGACACAGTGGCTCACACCTGTAATCCTAGGATTCTGGGAGGCTGAGGTGGGTGGATTGCTTTAGCTCAGGAATTTGAGACCAGCCTGACAAAGAGCAAGACATCATCTTTACTAAAAATAGAAAAATTATGGGTGGTGCTTGTGGCTCAGTGAGTAGGGCTCCGACCGCATATACCAAGGGTGGTGGGTTCCAAACCAGCCCCATCCATACTGCAACAAAAAAATAGCTGGGCATTGTTGCAGGCACCTATAGTCCCAGCTATTGGAGAGGCTGGGGCAAGAGAATCACCTAAGCCCAAGAGCTGGAGGTTGCTGTGAGCTATGATGCCACCGCACTCTACTGAGGTAGGTGGATCACCTGAGGTCAGGAGTTTGAGACTAGCCTGAGCAAAAGCGAGGCCGTTTCTATTAAGAAATAGAAAAACTAGGGCAGCACCTGTGACTCAGCGAGTAGGGCTCCAGCCCCATATACCGAAGCTGGCGGGTTCAAACCCAGCCTCAGCCGAACTGCAAAAGAAACAAACGAAAAATAGCCCGGCATTTTGGAGGGCGCCTATAGTCCCAGCTACTTGGGAGGCTGAGGCAAGAGAATTGCCTAAGCCCAGGAGGTTGCTGTGAGCTGTGTGATGCCACGGCACTCTACCAAGGGCGATAAAGTGAGACTTTGTCTCTACAAAAAAAAAAAGAAGAAGAAAGAAAAAGAAATAGAAAAACTAGCCAGGCATCTGGACGGGTACCTGTAGTCCCAGCTTGGGAGACTAAGGCAAGAGAATCCCTTGAATCCAAGGGTTTGAGGTTGCTGTGAACTATGACACCACAGTACTCTACCCAGAGCAACAGAGTGAGACTGTCTCAAAAAAACAAAACGAACGGAAGGAAGGAAGGAAGGAAGGAAGGAAGGAAAGGAAGTGCGGGCATATGACCCACATTCTCCCCAAGGAGCATGTTGGCCTGAGTGGAGAGCAGGGTCCCAGCTCTTTAAATAATTTTTGCTTATGCCTCTGGACCAATAGCTTTGTTTATCTCTCCTACTTGACCCTTGTAGGCTTTCAACTCTGTGACTTTTGCTAAGAGACATCTTAAGTGGCAGTTTCTACACTCCACTGCATTATTATATTTAAGTAAGGTCCAGGGATTTGCTAGAATCACAAAGGGGCCGGTAGGCAGAGGTACAGCAAGAGCAGCCGTTAGGTATGCAAAGCAATGGCTGTTTCCGGAGGGGCCAGGGATCCGGAGGAATGGGGGTCTCTGCTGCAAGGCGGGGGTGGGGCTTGGCTAGCAAAGTCGTAAATGATCTTTATAGGGCTTTGGGTGCCAGCCTGAGGTTTAAAGCAGGACGCCACACCATGAACAAGGTGGCTGAGAAGCCCGCGTGGTAGGACAGTTTGAAACCCCTCACCCACCCACCCATCAACATCCCCTGCAGGAAGTCAGGCGAGAGGCTGGGGCAGCGGTCCAAAGAGTGAGGGATGCTGCGGCCTAACGAGTAGCAATGGGGAATGGTTGCGGAACCGCGAGGGAGGGATTTCGGAGGCAGCCTTGCCCACGAGTGGGTATGCTTGACCTTGACGGAAACACTGCGCGAGCTGCGGCTGCAACTGGCTCGCCCGCCCTCCCCTCCCTGCGCCGCAGAGGACTGCGGCGGAATCCCGGCCCTTGCTCAGCGGCCTCCCGCACCGCTGCGGTACGCGAGGGGCGGGGGTGGGATGGCGAGGGAGGCAGGGCGGCGGGGATGCCGGTCTTCCCTGAAAGACCCGGGAGGGGAGGGGAGGCCGGTCACATGGTATCACCACCAGGCGCAGCCCGATTGGCCGGGGCTGCTCGGGTTTCCAGGCACCGAGCGGCCCCCTCCCCTCGTTCGGGCGCCCCTGGGGCGCGCTGGCCCTGCCCGGGGATGGGGGAGAAGCTCGGGTCGTGCCCGCTCGGCTGCGCTGACCGCGCGATCTGTCTCTGCGGCTCGCCGCAGTCCTGACCGCAGCTTGGGAGGTCTCCATGAGTACCTCCCTTCCCCCTTCACTTCTCTGCTTCTCTCCCGCCGTCCCCCACCTGCCTCTCACTCTGCCTTACCTACCTGAAGGCCAGCCTTATTTCGACTGGCTGAAGCAGGTTTCCACTGCTTGCCATAATTGCTCGGCTTTGGGCAAATCAACCTGACCCGAGATAGCTAAGATTAAAAGGGAAATCCCACTGACGCCGCAAGCCCCACACATCCCAACCGACCTCGTTATCTCTCCCTAAATTGTTCTTCTCGGTTTCAAGCAGAAACCCGAGAGCCATCTCCGTCTCACAGCCTCCCCATCAAATCTATGACAAAACAGTTTAAATTTATCTCCCAGAGATTTCTTACACCTCACACCCAGTATTTTTCCTTGTTAGCATTTGTAACTATGTTTATTTGTGTGATTGTTTTTGTACGGGTTTTTCCCACTGTATTGCAAATTCCATGTGACTGGGAACCTTGTCTGTTTTTGCTCATGGCTGTATCACCAACACAGAACTGGACAAATCTTAGGTGCTTAATAAATGTTAATTGAATGAATGTGTGGATGAATAGAAAGTTGTGTGCTAGGGAGGCACAGATTTTAAGATAAAACACAGTTTCTATCCTCAACTAGTCATCTATACAACAAACATGCCAGGCCCTGGGCAGACACCGTGCGCAAGATGAATGAGTCCAATTCTATCTTCCCTGTCTGCCTCAGGGGGGTCACATGTCACAGACCTAGACAATAAGACTCTTTGGTATTGGAGGGGCCAGGTGTGGTGTTAGAAGAGTCCAGGAATTAGAATTGGACAATCTAGCTTCCAGTATAGCTTTGCCACCTTCTAGTTTGTGACCACAAGTCTCCTCTCTCTGAGTCTCCATTTTGTCATCTTAAAAATGGGGATCACAATACCAATTTCACAGGGCTGTTGAGCGCTATCAAGGAGATAAATGAAAGCACCAAATGGCAGGTTTTTATAGCACTGTTGGGTGTAGGTGAATGACCATACCTTCCAATTTACCTGGAACAGACCAATTGACACCTGTTGAACCAGAGCAGTTAATAGCATTTCCTTTCATTCTAAAAAAAAGTCCTGATTTGGACAGCGAATTATAGAGCCACCCTAGTAATAGATGTGACACTAGAATTATCTACATTTTGCCCTGGGGATATAAAGGAGGGAAGGAGGTGGGTCTGACTACAGAAAAGGGGGTGGTAACCATGGAAACAAGCCTGAAAGTATGCCCAGGATTATGCCAAGTGGAGAGGGAGAGGAAGGACCTAACAGGCAGGAGGGCTGACATTTGCAAAGAAGCAAGGTTAGACAATTCTGGGCATGTTTAGATAATATCAGGAAGGCCAAATGGCTTCAGTCCAGGAGGCATGGGAGGAGATAATGCTTTCTGCAGTGAGGACTGTGGAAAGTTGTTGATTTGGAGTAGACACAAGCCAATGGCTACACAAGAAACCAATTGAAGAGCTGGGGCCAAAGTCTGGGCAGGAGACATGATGAGGCCTGAACAGGGCAGTGCCCAGGGAAGCAGGGGGAGGCTCTGTAAACACTTTGGTGGTAAAACAACTGGGACTGGGATATGGGGTTGAAGGATAAGTCAGAGGCAGGAAGACTTCTAGGAGGCCATTCTCTGAGGCAGTGGAGAGAGAGAGGACCAGGAGACCCAGGAGACAGGAGGTGGCCTAGATCAGGCTGACTACGCCCACAAGTATTTATCATCCCTGATCCAGAGGGAAAAGGCGGGGATCACAACAGATGGGGGCTACTCCTGAGATCAGAGTAAGGAGCTGGGGCCAGTCAGTATTCAGATGACATCTAATGGAAATTAACTTTCAGAGCAATCTGGAAAGAAAAGAGAAAACTCAAAAGTCAAGCCTCAAGTAAGAGCAGGGTTTGCAGTCCAGCTTCATTGTAAGGCTCTCCTTGATCAAAACATTCTTACTGTGCACTGCTACCTAACAGAATAAAGTCTGGCATCCAAGGCTCCCAACCTATCTGGTGAACATTTCACATTTCATCTGCTCATGTTTGGTCCCTTCCTTTCCTTTCATGAAAGCATAGCTTGTTCCTTTTGGAGAACTGTTCCTCCTCCGGTCCAGCCATTTGGCTCAGGTAGAGATTATCAATTGTAGCATCCCATCTCCCAAGACTAGATGTAAGTTTAGTTAATCAGAGTCCTTCTGCAGGATTTGGGGGATTTGGAACAAAGACAAGAGAATAACTCCTCTCTCTGAGAAGGAAACTAGGAGGTGCAAACTAGAGATTGCTGTTGGGCACAGTTCCAACTTGGAGAAGAAAATGGTCTGCAAAAATGAAAAAGGGAGTAGAGGGAATTAGTATTGCACAGGTACAGAGTTGGAGTTTGTGAAGATGAAAAAGTTCTGAAAGTAGATAGTTTGCACAGCAATGTGAATGAATTTAATGTCACTGAACTGTACACTTAAATTGGTTAAAATGGTAGATTTTATGTTATGCATATGTTATTACAATAAAAAGAAGAGGAAGAAAGGCCAGGTGTGGTGGCTAATGCCTGTAAGCCCAGCACTCTGGAAGGCCGAAGCATGTAGATAGCCTGAGCTCACAGGTTCAAGACCAGCCTGAGCCAGAGTGAGACCCCATCTCTAAAAATAGCTGGGTGCTGTGGCAGGTGCCTGTAGTCCCAGCTACTTGGGAGGCTGAGACAAGAGAATCGCTTGAGCCCAAGAGTTTGAGGTTGCTGTGAGGTATGACATCACAGCACACTACCAAGGGCAACAAAGTGAGAATCTGTCTCAAAAAAAAAAAAAAAAAGGAAGAGGAAAAAGAAGCTGTCTTGCAAGTCATGGAGTGCCGGAATTGAGTATTCCCTGGATATAGTTGGCCCCTAGGTCGAGCTGCTATTGTAAAAAGGATTCAAAGTGTTACAGGAGCCAAAATTTATTCCTTTGGCCTGGGCTTATCCATGATGGGCTTATATCCAATGGAGCCATAATACAGAACATTTCCATTCTTGCTTCTGTTTCATATCCTTCCACACAATCTCTACTCCTATTGTACTCGTCTGCTTACACACACTTCTTCAGACTGATCCCACATTTGTACCCCATAGGCCTTTCCTCTGGGCTCTCTCAGTTTGGAATATCTTTTCCCCTTCTTGCAAGTTTGTCAAAATTTTCTTTTTTTGAGACAGGGTCTCACTATGTCGCCCTTGGTAGAGTGTCATGGTGTCACAGCTCACAGCAACCTCCAACTCTTGGGCTTAAGTGATTCTCTTTCCTCAGCCTCCCAAGTAGCTGGGACTACAGGTGCCTGCCACAGCACCTGGCTATTTTTTTGTTGTAGTTGTTATTGTTGTTTGGCAGGCCCAGGCTGGGTTCGAACCCACTAGTGCCAGTATATGTGGCCAGCACCCTAGCTGCTGAGCTACAGGCCCCAAGCCAAGTTTGTTAACTTTTATTTGCCCTTTGAGACCCAGCTTAAAAGACATCCCCTTCCTCCTCAAGAAAGCCATCCCTGCCACCCTGAGCCAAGCCTTCTATGTCCTCCATTGTCCTCTCATGGCTTTTCATAAGCACCCTCACCACTTAGCATCCCAATGACCTGGCTTCTTGTCTAGTTAACCTTCACTAGACTGTTGTCCCTCTCCATGACCCCAGTGCCCAGCAAAGTTCTAGCACAAAGTGAGTATGGTAAATGTTTCCTGAATGAGTGAGTAGATGAGTGAGAATTCTTTTCCCCTTCATGCCACTGCTCTGAGTCACTGCTCAGTTTCTATCAAGGAGAGACACAGAAGAAAATGTGGGAGGAATTGCTTCAGTCCCTCTATTCAAGGGTAATGGATTCAGAAGGGAAGAAAACCCAACAGAAATGGGGCCATTGAAAAGTCTAGTGGTGTTTATGAGAGGTCAGCTTCCTGCCAAAGCATTGATGGTGACAGCTTTGAGCTGAAGCAGAGCTTGTTTGGGAAGCAGTGCCAAGACAAGCAAAACATTTGGTAGCATTGAGCTTTTCAGCAGCAGAGGATTCTGACAGTTACACAGGAAGAAGCATCTAAAAGGCATCTATCTGGGTCTGCCTGGAATCAGGGGTCCCATCTCCTTGAGAACAGTCTGACCCAGGGAATAAGGCAGACCCCATTCATTCCCACCATAGGCATATACCTCCTCTAATGGAGTTCTGTCAGGACATTGGGCACGGAGAACAGAGTCAGAGATGACTATGAGGTAATAGGCAGAGAAAATACTGCTTACTAAACAGCTTATGTTTATCCCTACATTGTCCAGCCTCCCTTACATTTAGGTTAGGCTTATGTGACAAGTTCTGGCTAATGGTCTGTGAGTGTAAGTACTGTGTGTCATTTCTAGCGTGAAGTATTTGATTGCTCATGCACAACAATCCAGCTCTCTTTCTCCTATTGAGGAGATCCTGAAAGTCTTGTGTTGAGAGAGCAGAGGCCAGGATGGAAGTGGTCTGGATCTCTAAGTTATCCAGTGGAGTGGACACATACCACTATTTAATTTCAGGTTTTCATGAGTAGGGAAAAAATATGCTTTTTTTTTTTTTGAGACAGAGTCTCACTATGTCACCCTCAGTAGAGTGCCTTGGTGTCACAGCTATCAGCAACCTCAAATTCTTGGGCTTCAGCAATTCTCTTGTCTCAGTCTACCAAGTAGCTTGACTACAAGCACTTGACACAACACCTGGCTATTTTTTGTTGCAGTTGTCATTGTTGTTTAGTAGGCCTGGGCCAGGTTTGAACCTGCCAGCCCTGGTGTATGTGGCCGGCACCCTAACCACTGAGCTACAAGCGCCAAGCCAAAAATATGCCATTGTTAAGCCATTGAGATACTTGGGTAGTTTATTACCACAGCAGAGCCTAGCCTATTCTGAGTGACATAAAGACATTAATTATAGTTTTATTCATCTAACAGCAAATCTTCCTCCTTGAAAAAAAAAGCCTTCCCCCAGACGCCTGTGGCTCAGTGAGTAGGATGCTGGCCCTATATACCAAGGGTGGCGGGTTCAAACCCGGCCCCAGCCAAACTGCAACAAAAAAAAATAGTTGCCTGGCTCCGGGTCTGTGGCTCAATGGGCTAAGGCACCAGCCATGTACATTTGAGCCTGGCGGGTTCGATCCAGCCTGGCCCAAACAACAATGATGGCTGCAACCAAAAAAATGGCCGGGCATTGTGTTGGGCACCTGTAGTGCCCGTTACTTGGGAGGCGGAGGCAGGAGACTCACTTGAGCACAGGAATTGGAGGTTGCTGTGAGCTGTGATGCCACAACACTCTGTCCAAAAAAAAAAAAAATAGTCAGGAATTGTGGAGGGTGCCTGTAGTCTCAGCTACTCAGGAGGCTGAGGCAAGAGAATCGCCTAAGCCCAACAGCTGGAGGTTGTTGTCAGTTGTGACGCCACAGCACTTTACTGAGGGCGACAAAGTGAGACTCTGTCTCTAAAAAAAAACAAACCCTTCCCCCTCTTATAGGAAGATTTTTTGATATTGCCAAATCCAGCATTCACTTCTCTGTTCTTATCTTTTGACTTCTCAGCAGCATTTGTCACAATTGACCACTCCCCCCTGGAAACATTTGATCTTGCAGTCTGTGACATCATGCCTGGTTGGGTTTTTGTCCTATGTCACTGGCTCCTACTTCTCAGTTTTCTTTCTTGGCTCCTCTTCCACTGTTTTATCTCAAAAGTTTGAAGTTCTAGCAACCTGGTTTTAATTTAATTAATTTATTTTTTCAGAGTCTCACTTTGTCAGCCTCAGTAGAGTGTTGTGGCATCACAGCTCACAGCAACCTCAAACTCTTAGGCTCAAGCAATCCTTTTGCTTCAGCCTCCCAAGTAACCTGGACTACAGGCGCCTGCCACAACGCCCAGCTATGTTTACTGATGAGATCTTGCTCTTGCTCAGGTTGATCTCAAACTTCTGACTTCAAGCAATCCAGCTGCCTCAGCTTCCCAGAATGCTAGGATTACAGGCATGAGCCACCACGCCCAGCCAGCAATCTGGTTTTTAATAACACTCATGAGAAAGGTAGCTGGTTATTTTCCAGTACTCATCCTACCATTCTTTATTAATAACAGAACCACTATTTTTTGCTGGATACACTGAATCCGATTAATAGACTACATGTCTCGGTCTCCTTTGTGGCTAAGCATGGCCATGTTACTATGGTTTGGCCAATGAGATGAAAACAAAAAATGTGCAGGACTTCCAAGAATGTCTTCTTAGACTTAGAAGGAAAAGGGTGCACCTTTCTTTCCATTTCCCTTCCCACTGTTTGGAATGTGGACTATAATAAGCTGACCTTAAGACTGGAAACCAAATACTAAGGATGGCTGAGCAGCCCTGAACTGCATACCTCTGGACTTAAATTTCATGGAAAGAAAGATAAATTTCTATTGTAAACCATTTTTTATTTTGTTATTTGCAAGTGAATCTAATCCTAACTGACACATTCCCAGGTGCTGTGAAAGCTGTTTGCTTGCCTTTCATTAGGAAATCTAGGGTCCAGGTCCTCCTGCAGTGAGAGGAGTGGGCAACTGACAGAAGAAAGGCACTTCCAGGCAGGAAAATGCTGGGCCTCCCTGCACAAGCTTGGTAAGTAACCAAGATCAGGAAGATAGAAGGGGAGGTGGGTCTAGGGATATAGTCTTTTAGCTCATAAAGAACAATGAATGCTGTATTAAGAAATTTGAACTTTGGCTCAGCACCTGTGGCTCAACGGGTTAAGGCGCTAGCCATGTACATCTGAGTTGGCAGGTTCGAATCCAGCCCGGGCCCGCCAAACAACAAAGATGGCTGCAACCAAAAATAGCCGGGCGTTGTGGCGGGCGCCTGTAATCCCAGCTACTTGGGAGGCAGAGGCAAGAGACTCGCTTGAGCCCAGGAATTGGAGGTTGCTGTAAGCTGTGATGCCACGGCACTCTATCCAGGGTGACAGCTTGAGGCCCTGTCTCAAAAAAAAGAAATTTGAACTTTATCCTGTCATTCCCTTGCTGTTATGAGACCCTGTCCGTCTTATCTAGCAATGTCTTGCACTTTGTAGATGCTCAATGAATATCTTATTAATTAATGCTGTTTTCTTAATTAA